>JAUIMM010000747.1:0-75110 GCA_031769625.1 Taudactylus pleione
ATACAGCTTTATACCACATTCTATAGTATGTACCATTATACAGCTGTAAACCACATTCTATATTATGTACCACTATACAACATATTCTATACTATGTACCACTATACAGCTCTACACCACATTCTATACTATATACCAATATACACCATATTCTACACTATGCACCACTATACAGCTCTACACCACATTCTATACTATGTACCACTATACACCATATTCTAGACTATGTACCACTATACACCATATTCTAAACTATGTACCTCTATACACCATATTCTATACTTAATACCTCTATACAACATATTCTGTACTATGTACCACTATACACCATTTTCTATACTATGTACCACTACGCACCATTTTCTATACTATGTACCACTATACACCTCTACACCATACTCTATACTATGTACCACTATACAGCTCTATACCACATTCTATACTAAGTTCTACTATATAGCTCTACACCATATTCTATACTATATTCTACTATACACCACATTCTATACTATGTACCACTATACACCATATTCTATAAAATGTACCACTATATACCACATTCTATACTATGTACTACTATACAGCTCTACACCATATTCTATACTATGTACCACTATACATCTCTACACCACATTCTATACTATGTACCACTATACACAACATTCTATACTATGTACCACTATACACCATGTTCTATACTATGTACCTCTATACACCATATTCTATACTATGTACCACTATACACCATATGCTATACTATGTACCACTATACAGCTCTACACCACATTCTATACTATATACCACTATAAACCATATTCTATACTATGTAGCACTATACACCATATTCTATACTATGTACCACTATACAGCTCTACACCATATTCTATGCTATGTATCACTATACACAATACTCTATTCTATGCACCACTTTACAGCTCTACACCATATTCTATACTATATACCACTATACACCATATTCTATATTATGTACCACTATACAGCTCTACACCACATTCTATACTATATACCACTATACACCATATTCTATATTATGTACCACTATAAAGCTCAACACCACATTCTATACTATGTACCACTATACACCATATTCTACACTATGTAAAACTATACAGCTCTACACCACATTCTATACTATGTACCACTATACACCATATTCTACACTATGTAAAACTATACAGCTCTACACCACAGTCTATACAATGTACCACTATACACCATATTCTATGTACCACTATACACCACATTCTTGACTATGTACCATTATACACCATATTCTATACTATGTAACTCTATACACAATATTCTATACTATTTACCTCTATACACCATATTCTATACAATATACCACTATACACCATATTCTATACTATATACCACTATAGAGCTTTACCCCATATTCTATACTATGTACCACTATACACCATTTTCTATACTATGAACCACTATACAGCTCTACACCACATTCTATACTATATACCACTATACACCATATTCTATACTATGCACCACTATACACCTCTACACCATATTCTATACTATGTACCACTATACAGCTCTACACCATTTTCTATACTATATACTACTATACACCACATTCTATACTATGTACCACTATACATCATATTCTATAATATGTAACACTATACACCACATTCTATACTAAGTACCATTATACAGCTCTACACCACATTTTATACTATGTACCACTATATAACACATTCTATACTATGTACCACTATACACCATATTCTATATTATGTACCACTATACAGCTCTACACCACATTCTATACTATATACCACTATACACCATATTCTATATTATGTACCACTATAAAGCTCTACTCCACATTCTATACTATGTACCACTATACACCATATTCTACACTATGTAAAACTATACAGCTCTACACCACATTCTATACTATGTACCACTATACACCATATTATATACTATGTACCACTATACAGCTCTACACCACATTCTATACAATGTACCACTATACACCATATTCTATGTACCACCATACACCACATTCTTGACCATTTACCATTATACACCATATTCTATACTATGTAACTCTATACACAATATTCTATACTATGTACCTCTATACACCATATTCTATACAATATACCACTATACACCATATTCTATACTAAATACCACTATACAGCTTTACCCCATATTCTATACTATGTACCACTATACACTATTTTCTATACTATGAACCGCTATACAGCTCTACACCACATTCTATACTATATACCACTATACACCATATTCTATACTATGCACCACTATACACCTCTACACCATATTCTATACTATGTACCACTATACAGCTCTACACCATTTTCTATACTATATACTACTATACACCACATTCTATACTATGTACCACTATACATCATATTCTATAATATGTAACACTATACACCACATTCTATACTACGTACCATTATACAGCTCTACTCCACATTTTATACTATGTACCACTATATAACACATTCTATACTATGTACCACTATACAGCTCTAAACCAGATTCTATACTATGCACCACTATACAGCTCTACACCACATTCTATACTATATACCACTAAACACCATATTCTATACTATGTACGACTATACACCATATTCTTTACTATGTACCAATATACAGCTCTACACCACATTCTATATTATGTACCACTATACACCACATTCTATACTATGCACCACTATACACTATATTCTTTTCTATGTACCAATATACAGCTCTACACCACATTCTATACTATGTACCAGTATACAGCTCTACACCATATTCTATACTATATACTACTATACACCACATTCTATACTATGTACCACTATACATCATATTCGATACTATGTAACACTATACACCACATTCTATACTATGTACCATTATACAGCTCTACACCACATTTTATACTATGTACCACTATATACCACATTCTATACTATGTACCACTATACAGCTCTAAACCATATTCTATACTATGTACCACTATACAGCTCTACACCACATTCTATACTATGTACCACTATACACCATATTCTATACATTGTACTACTATACACCACATTCTAGACTATGTACCATTATACAGCTCTACACCACATTCTATACTATGTACCACTATACACCATATTCTATACTATGTACCACTATACAGCTCTACACCACATTCTATACTATGTTCCACTGTACACCATATTCTACACTATATACCACTATACACCACATTCTATACTATGTACCACTATACTCCATATTCTATACTATGTTCCACTATACAGCTCTTCACCACATTCGATACTATGTACCACTATACACCATATTCTATACTATGTACCACTATACAGCTCTACACCACATTCTATACAATGTACCACTATACACCATATTCTATGTACCACTGTACACCACATTATAGACTATGTACCACTATACACCATATTCTATACTACTTACCTTTATACACCATATTCTATACTATTTACCTCTATACACCATATTCTATACTATATACCATTATTTACCATATTCTATACAACGTACCACTTTACCCCATATTCTATACTATATACAACTATACAGCTCTACCCCATATTCTATACTATGTACCACTATACACCATATTCTATACTATGAACCACTATACAGCTCTACACCATATTCTTTACTATTTACCACTATACAGCTCTAAACCAGATTCTATACTATGTACCACTATACAGCTCTACACCACATTCTATACTATGTACAACTATACAGCTCTACACCACATTCTAGACTATGTTCCACTATACACCATATTCTATACTATGTACCTCTATACACCATATTCTATACTATATACCACTATACACCACATCCTATAATATGTACCATTATACAGCTCTACACCACATTCTATACTATGTACCACTATACACCATATTCTATACTATGTACCACAATATAGCTCTACACCACATTCTATACTATGTACCACTGTACACCATATTCTACACTATGTACCACAATACACCACATTCTATACAATATACCACTAAACACCATATTCTATACTATGTACCACTATACACCATATTCTATACTACGTACAACTATAAAGCTCTACACCATTTTCTGTGCTATGTATCACTATACACAATACTCTATACTATGCACCACTTTACAACTCTACACCATATTCAGTACTATATACCACTATACACCATATTGTATACTATGTACCTCTATACATCATTTTCTTTACTATGTACCACTTTACAGCTCTACACCACAATCTATACTATGTACCACTATACAGCTTTACACCACATTCTATACTATGTACCACTATACACCATATTCTATACTATGTACCACTATACAGCTCGACACCACATTCATTACTATGTACCATTATACAGCTTTACAACACATTCTATACTAAGTACCATTATACAACACATTCTATACTATTTACCACTATACAGCTCGACACCACATTCTATACTATGTACCTCTATACACCTTATTCTATACTATGTACCACTATACACCACATTCTATACTATGTACCAGTATACAGCTCTACACCATATTCTATACTATATACTACTATACACCACATTCTATACTATGTACCACTATACATCATATTCGATACTATGTAACACTATACACCACATTCTATACTATGTACCATTATACAGCTCTACACCACATTTTATACTATATACCACTATATACCACATTCTATACTATGTACCACTATACAGCTCTAAACCATATTCTATACTATGTACCACTATACAGCTCTACACCACATTCTATACTATGTACCACTATACACCATATTCTATACATTGTACTACTATACACCACATTCTAGACTATGTACCACTATACACCATTTTCTATACTATGTACCTCTATACACCATATTCTATACTATATACCACTATACACCACATCCTATACTATGTACCATTATACAGCTCTACACCACATTCTATACTATGTACCACTATACACCATATTCTATACTATGTACCACTATACAGCTCTACACCACATTCTATACTATGTTCCACTGTACACCATATTCTACACTATGTACCACTATACACCACATTCTATACTATGTACCACTATACTCCATATTCTATACTATGTTCCACTATACAGCTCTTCACCACATTCGATACTATGTACCACTATACACCATATTCTATACTATGTACCACTATACAGCTCTACACCACATTCTATACAATGTACCACTATACACCATATTCTATGTACCACTGTACACCACATTATAGACTATGTACCACTATACACCATATTCTATACTACTTACCTTTATACACCATATTCTATACTATTTACCTCTACACACCATATTCTATACTATATACCACTATTTACCATATTCTATACAACGTACCACTTTAACCCATATTCTATACTATATACAACTATACAGCTCTACCCCATATTCTATACTATGTACCACTATACACCATATTCTATACTATGAACCACTATACAGCTCTACACCATATTCTTTACTATTTACCACTATACAGCTCTAAACCAGATTCTATACTATGTACCACTATACAGCTCTACACCACATTCTATACTATGTACCACTATACAGCTCTACACCACATTCTAGACTATGTACCACTATGCACCATATTCTATACTATGTACCTCTATACACCATATTCTATACTATATACCACTATACACCACATCCTATAATATGTACCATTATACTGCTCTACACCACATTCTATACTATGTACCACTATACACCATATTCTATACTATGTACCACTATATAGCTCTACACCACATTCTATACTATGTACCACTGTACACCATATTCTACACTATGTACCACAATACACCACATTCTATACAATATACCACTAAACACCATATTCTATACTATGTACCACTATACACCATATTCTATACTACGTACAACTATAAAGCTCTACACCATATTCTGTGCTATGTATCACTATACACAATACTCTATACTATGCACCACTTTACAACTCTACACCATATTCAGTACTATATACCACTATACACCATATTGTATACTATGTACCTCTATACATCATTTTCTTTACTATGTACCACTTTACAGCTCTACACCACAATCTATACTATGTACCACTATACAGCTTTACACCACATTCTATACTATGTACCACTATACACCATATTCTATACTATGTACCACTATACACCACATTCATTACTATGTACCATTATACAGCTTTACAACACATTCTATACTAAGTACCATTATACAACACATTCTATACTATGTACCACTATACAGCTCGACACCACATTCTATACTATGTACCTCTATACACCTTATTCTATACTATGTACCACTATACACCTCTACACCAAATTCTATACTATGTACCACTATACACCACATTCTATACTATGTACCACTATACACCATATTCTATACTATGTACCTCTAAACACCATATTCTATACAATGTACCACTATACAACATATTCTATACTATGTACCACAATACACCATATTCTATACTATGTACCACTATACACCGTATTCCATACTATGTACCACTATACACAATATTCTATACTATGTACCACTATACACCATATTCTATACATTGTACTACTATACACCACATTCTAGACTATGTACCACTATACACCATTTTCTATACTATGTACCTCTATACACCATATTCTATACTATATACCACTATACACCACATCCTATACTATGTACCATTATACAGCTCTACACCACATTCTATACTATGTACCACTATACACCATATTCTATACTATGTACCACTATACAGCTCTACACCACATTCTATACTATGTTCCACTGTACACCATATTCTACACTATGTACCACTATACACCACATTCTATACTATGTACCACTATACTCCATATTCTATACTATGTTCCACTATACAGCTCTTCACCACATTCGATACTATGTACCACTATACACCATATTCTATACTATGTACCACTATACAGCTCTACACCACATTCTATACAATGTACCACTATACACCATATTCTATGTACCACTGTACACCACATTATAGACTATGTACCACTATACACCATATTCTATACTACTTACCTTTATACACCATATTCTATACTATTTACCTCTACACACCATATTCTATACTATATACCACTATTTACCATATTCTATACAACGTACCACTTTAACCCATATTCTATACTATATACAACTATACAGCTCTACCCCATATTCTATACTATGTACCACTATACACCATATTCTATACTATGAACCACTATACAGCTCTACACCATATTCTTTACTATTTACCACTATACAGCTCTAAACCAGATTCTATACTATGTACCACTATACAGCTCTACACCACATTCTATACTATGTACCACTATACAGCTCTACACCACATTCTAGACTATGTACCACTATGCACCATATTCTATACTATGTACCTCTATACACCATATTCTATACTATATACCACTATACACCACATCCTATAATATGTACCATTATACTGCTCTACACCACATTCTATACTATGTACCACTATACACCATATTCTATACTATGTACCACTATATAGCTCTACACCACATTCTATACTATGTACCACTGTACACCATATTCTACACTATGTACCACAATACACCACATTCTATACAATATACCACTAAACACCATATTCTATACTATGTACCACTATACACCATATTCTATACTACGTACAACTATAAAGCTCTACACCATATTCTGTGCTATGTATCACTATACACAATACTCTATACTATGCACCACTTTACAACTCTACACCATATTCAGTACTATATACCACTATACACCATATTGTATACTATGTACCTCTATACATCATTTTCTTTACTATGTACCACTTTACAGCTCTACACCACAATCTATACTATGTACCACTATACAGCTTTACACCACATTCTATACTATGTACCACTATACACCATATTCTATACTATGTACCACTATACACCACATTCATTACTATGTACCATTATACAGCTTTACAACACATTCTATACTAAGTACCATTATACAACACATTCTATACTATGTACCACTATACAGCTCGACACCACATTCTATACTATGTACCTCTATACACCTTATTCTATACTATGTACCACTATACACCTCTACACCAAATTCTATACTATGTACCACTATACACCACATTCTATACTATGTACCACTATACACCATATTCTATACTATGTACCTCTAAACACCATATTCTATACAATGTACCACTATACAACATATTCTATACTATGTACCACAATACACCATATTCTATACTATGTACCACTATACACCGTATTCCATACTATGTACCACTATACACAATATTCTATACTATGTACCTCTATACACCATATTCTATACTATGTACCACTATACACTATATTCTATATTATGTACCACAATACAGCTCTACACCATATTCTATACTATGTACCACTATACACCATATTCTATACTATGTACCACTATACACCATATTCTATACTATGTACCACTATACAGCTCTACAACACATTCTATACTATGTACCAATGTACACCATATTCTATACTATGTACCACTATACAGCTCTACACCACATTCTATACTAGGTACCACTGTACAGCTCTACACCGCATTCTATACTATGTACTACTATACACCACATTCTAACTATGTACCACTATACAGCTCTACACCATATACCACTATACACCACATTCTATACTAAGTACCACTATGCACCGCTATACACCACATTCTATACTATGTACCACTATACACCATATTCTATACTATGTACCTCTATACACCATATTCTATACAATGTACCACTATACACCATATTCTATACTATGTACCACAATACACAATATTCTATACTATGTACCACTATACACCGTATTCCATATTATGTACCACTATACACCATATTCTCTACAATGTACCTCTATACACCATATTCTATACTATGTACCACTATACACCATATTCTATATTATGTACCACTATACAGCTCTACACCATATTCTATACTATGTACCACTATACACCACATTCTATACTAAGTACCACTATGCACCGCTGTACACCACATTCTATACTATGTACCACTATACACCATATTCTATACTATGTACCTCTATACACCATATTCTATACAATGTACCACTATACACCATATTCTATACTATGTACCACAATACACCATATTCTATACTATGTACCACTATACACCGTATTCCATATTATGTACCACTATACACCATATTCTATACAATGTACCTCTATACACCATATTCTATACTATGTACCAATGTACACCATATTCTATACTATGTACAACTATACAGCTCTACACCACATTCTATACTATCTACCACTGTACAGCTCTACACCGCATTCTATACTATGTACTACTATACACCACATTCTAAACTATGCACCACTATACAGCTCTACACCATATACCACTTTACACCACATTCTATACTATGTACCACTACATCACACTCTATACTATATACCACTATGCACCACTATACACCACATTCTATACTATGTACCACTATACACCATATTCTATACTATGTACCTCTATACACCATATTCTATACTATGTACCACTATACACCATATGCTATACTATGTACCACTATACAGCTCTACACTACATTCTATACTATATACCACTATAAACCATATTCTATACTATGTAGCACTATACACCATATTCTATACTACATACCACTATACAGCTCTACACCATATTCTATGCTATGTATCACTATACACAATACTCTATTCTATGCACCACTTTACAGCTCTACACCACATTCTATACTATATACCACTATAAACCATATTCTATACTATGTAGCACTATACACCATATTGTATACTATGTACCACTATACAGCTCTACACCATATTCTATACTATGTACTACTATACAACTCTACACCATATTCTATACTATATACCACAATACAGCTCTATACCATATTCTATACTATAAACTACAATACACCATATTCTATACTATGTACCACTATACAGCTTTAAACCAAATTCTATAGTATGTACCATTATACAGCTTTACAACACATTCTATACTAAGTACCATTATACAACACATTCTATACTATGTACCACTATACAGCTCGACACCACATTCTATACTATGTACCTCTATACACCTTATTCTATACTATGTACCACTATACACCTCTACACCAAATTCTATACTATGTACCACTATACACCACATTCTATACTATGTACCACTATACACCATATTCTATACTATGTACCTCTAAACACCATATTCTATACAATGTACCACTATACAACATATTCTATACTATGTACCACAATACACCATATTCTATACTATGTACCACTATACACCGTATTCCATACTATGTACCACTATACACAATATTCTATACTATGTACCTCTATACACCATATTCTATACTATGTACCACTATACACTATATTCTATATTATGTACCACAATACAGCTCTACACCATATTCTATACTATGTACCACTATACACCATATTCTATACTATGTACCACTATACACCATATTCTATACTATGTACCACTATACAGCTCTACAACACATTCTATACTATGTACCAATGTACACCATATTCTATACTATGTACCACTATACAGCTCTACACCACATTCTATACTAGGTACCACTGTACAGCTCTACACCGCATTCTATACTATGTACTACTATACACCACATTCTAAACTATGTACCTCTATACACCATATTCTATACAATGTACCACTATACACCATATTCTATACTATGTACCACAATACACCATATTCTATACTATGTACCACTATACACCGTATTCCATATTATGTACCACTATACACCATATTCTATACAATGTACCTCTATACACCATATTCTATACTATGTACCAATGTACACCATATTCTATACTATGTACAACTATACAGCTCTACACCACATTCTATACTATGTACCACTGTACAGCTCTACACCGCATTCTATACTATGTACTACTATACACCACATTCTAAACTATGCACCACTATACAGCTCTACACCATATACCACTTTACACCACATTCTATACTATGTACCACTACATCACACTCTATACTATATACCACTATGCACCACTATACACCACATTCTATACTATGTACCACTATACACCATATTCTATACTATGTACCTCTATACACCATATTCTATACTATGTACCACTATACACCATATGCTATACTATGTACCACTATACAGCTCTACACCACATTCTATACTATATACCACTATAAACCATATTCTATACTATGTAGCACTATACACCATATTCTATACTACATACCACTATACAGCTCTACACCATATTCTATGCTATGTATCACTATACACAATACTCTATTCTATGCACCACTTTACAGCTCTACACCACATTCTATACTAAATACCACTATAAACCATATTCTATACCATATTGTATACTATGTACCACTATACAGCTCTACACCATATTCTATACTATGTACTACTATACAGCTCTACACCATATTCTATACTATATACCACAAGCTCTATACCATATTCTATACTATAAACTACAATACACCATATTCTATACTATGTACCACTATACAGCTTTAAACCAAATTCTATAGTATGTACCATTATACAGCTTTAAACCACATTCAATACTATGAACCACTATACACCATATTCTATATTATGTACCACTATACAGCTCTACACCACATTCTATACTATATACCACTATACACCATATTCTATATTATGTACCACTATAAAGCTCTACACCACATTCTATACTATGTACCACTATACACCATATTCTACAGTATGTAAAACTATACAGCTCTACACCACATTCTATAATATGTACCACTATACACCATATTATATACTATGTACCACTATACAGCTCTACACCACATTCTATACAATGTACCACTATACACCATATTCTATGTACCACTATACACCACATTCTTGACTATGTACCATTATACACCAAATTCTATACTATGTAACTCTATACACCATATTCTATACTATGTACCTCTATACACCATATTCTATACAATATACCACTATACACCATATTCCATACTATATACCACTGTACACCATATTCTATACTATATACCACTATACAGCTTTACCCCATATTCTATACTATGTACCACTATACACCATTTTCTATACTATGAACCACTATACAGCTCTACACCACATTCTATACTATATACCACTATACACCATATTCTATACTATGCACCACTATACACCTCTACACCATATTCTATACTATGAACCACTATACATCATATTCTATAATATGTAACACTATACACCACATTCTATACTACGAACCATTATACAGCTCTACACCACATTTTATACTATGTACCACTATATAACACATTCTATACTATGTACCACTATACAGCTCTAAACCAGATTCTATACTATGTACCACTATACAGCACTACACCACATCTATACTATGTACCACTATACACCATATTCTATACATTTGTACCACTATACACCACATTCTAGACTATGTACCACTATACACCATATTCTATACTATGTTCCTCTATACACCATATTCTATACTATATACAAACTATACACCACATCCTATAATATGTACCATTATACAGCTCTACACCACATTCTATACTATGTACCACTGTACACCATATTCTACACTATGTACCACTATACACCACATTCTATACTATATACCACTAAACACCATATTCTATACTATGTACCACTATACACCATATTCTATACTACGTACAACTATACAGCTCTACACCATATTCTGTGCTATGTATCACTATACACAATACTCTATACTATGCACCACTTTACAACTCTACACCATATTGTATACTATGTACCACTATACAGCTATACACCATATTCTATACTATATACCACAATACAGCTCTATACCATATTCTATACTATTTACTACTATACACCATATTCTATACTATGTACCAATATACAGCTTTAAACCACATTCTATACTATGTACCACTATACACCACAATTCTATACTATGTACCTCTATACACCATATTCTATACTATGTACCACTATACACCATATGCTATACTATGTACCACTATACAGCTCTACACCACATTCTATTCTATATACCACTATAAACCATATTCTATACTATGTAGCACTGTACACCATATTCTATACTACGTACCACTATACAGCTCTACACCACATTCTATACTATGTACCACTATACACCATATTCTATACTATGTACCTCTATACACCATATTCTATACAATGTACCACTATACACCATATTCTATACTATGTACCACAATACACCCATATTCTATACTATGTACCACTATACACCGTATTCCATATTATGTACCACTATACACCATATTCTATACAATGTACCTCTATACACCATATTCTATACTATGTACCAATGTACACCATATTCTATACTATGTACAACTATACAGCTCTACACCACATTCTATATTATGTACCACTGTACAGCTCTACACCGCATTCTATACTATGTACTACTATACACCACATTCTAAACTATGCACCACTATACAGCTCTACACCATATACCACTTTACACCACATTCTATACTATGTACCACTACATCACACTCTATACTATATACCACTATGCACCACTATACACCACATTCTATACTATGTACCACTATACACCATATTCTATACTATGTACCTCTATACACCATATTCTATACTATGTACCACTATACACCATATGCTATACTCTGTACCACTATACAGCTCTACACCACATTCTATACTATATACCACTATAAACCACATTCTATACTATGTACCACTATACACCATATTCTATACTATGTACCTCTATACACCATATTGTATACTATGTACCTCTATACATCATTTTCTTTACTATGTACCACTTTACAGCTCTACACCACAATCTATACTATGTACCACTATACAGCTTTACACCACATTCTATACTATGTACCACTATACACCATATTCTATACTATGTACCACTATACACCACATTCATTACTATGTACCATTATACAGCTTTACAACACATTCTATACTAAGTACCATTTATACAACACATTCTATACTATGTACCACTATACAGCTCGACACCACATTCTATACTATGTACCTCTATACACCTTATTCTATACTATGTACCACTATACACCTCTACACCAAATTCTATACTATGTACCACTATACACCACATTCTATACTATGTACCACTATACACCATATTCTATACTATGTACCTCTAAACACCATATTCTATACAATGTACCACTATACAACATATTCTATACTATGTACCACAATACACCATATTCTATACTATGTACCACTATACACCGTATTCCATACTATGTACCACTATACACAATATTCTATACTATGTACCTCTATACACCATATTCTATACTATGTACCACTATACACTATATTCTATATTATGTACCACAATACAGCTCTACACCATATTCTATACTAATGTACCACTATACACCATATTCTATACTATGTACCACTATACACCATATTCTATACTATGTACCACTATACAGCTCGACAACACATTCTATACTATGTACCAATGTACACCATATTCTATACTATGTACCACTATACAGCTCTACACCACATTCTATACTAGGTACCACTGTACAGCTCTACACCGCATTCTATACTATGTACTACTATACACCACATTCTAAACTATGTACCACTATACAGCTCTACACCATATACCACTATACACCACATTCTATACTAAGTACCACTATGCACCGCTATACACCACATTCTATACTATATACCACTATACACCATATTCTATACTATGTACCTCTATACACCATATTCTATACAATGTACCACTATACACCATATTCTATACTATGTACCACAATACACAATATTCTATACTATGTACCACTATACACCGTATTCCATATTATGTACCACTATACAGCATATTCTATACAATGTACCTCTATACACCATATTCTATACTATGTACCACTATACACCATATTCTATATTATGTACCACTATACAGCTCTACACCATATTCTATACTATGTACCACTATACACCACATTCTATACTAAGTACCACTATGCACCGCTATACACCACATTCTATACTATGTACCACTATACACCATATTCTATACTATGTACCTCTATACACCATATTCTATACAATGTACCACTATACACCATATTCTATACTATGTACCCACAATACACCATATTCTATACTATGTACCACTATACACCGTATTCCATATTATGTACCACTATACACCATATTCTATACAATGTACCTCTATACACCATATTCTATACTATGTACCAATGTACACCATATTCTATACTATGTACAACTATACAGCTCTACACCACATTCTATACTATCTACCACTGTACAGCTCTACACCGCATTCTATACTATGTACTACTATACACCACATTCTAAACTATGCACCACTATACAGCTCTACACCATATACCACTTTACACCACATTCTATACTATGTACCACTACATCACACTCTATACTATATACCACTATGCACCACTATACACCACATTCTATACTATGTACCACTATACACCATATTCTATACTATGTACCTCTATACACCATATTCTATACTATGTACCACTATACACCATATGCTATACTATGTACCACTATACAGCTCTACACTACATTCTATACTATATACCACTATAAACCATATTCTATACTATGTAGCACTATACACCATATTCTATACTACATACCACTATACAGCTCTACACCATATTCTATGCTATGTATCACTATACACAATACTCTATTCTATGCACCACTTTACAGCTCTACACCACATTCTATACTATATACCACTATAAACCATATTCTATACTATGTAGCACTATACACCATATTGTATACTATGTACCACTATACAGCTCTACACCATATTCTATACTATGTACTACTATACAACTCTACACATATTCTATACTATATACCACAATACAGCTCTATACCATATTCTATACTATAAACTACAATACACCATATTCTATACTATGTACCACTATACAGCTTTAAACCAAATTCTATAGTATGTACCATTATACAGCTTTACAACACATTCTATACTAAGTACCATTATACAACACATTCTATACTATGTACCACTATACAGCTCGACACCACATTCTATACTATGTACCCTCTATACACCTTATTCTATACTATGTACCACTATACACCTCTACACCAAATTCTATACTATGTACCACTATACACCACATTCTATACTATGTACCACTATACACCATATTCTATACTATGTACCTCTAAACACCATATTCTATACAATGTACCACTATACAACATATTCTATACTATGTACCACAATACACCATATTCTATACTAAGTACCACTATACACCGTATTCCATACTATGTACCACTATACACAATATTCTATACTATGTACCTCTATACACCATATTCTATACTATGTACCACTATACACTATATTCTATATTATGTACCACAATACAGCTCTACACCATATTCTATACTATGTACCACTATACACCATATTCTATACTATGTACCACTATACACCATATTCTATACTATGTACCACTATACAGCTCTACAACACATTCTATACTATGTACCAATGTACACCATATTCTATACTATGTACCACTATACAGCTCTACACCACATTCTATACTAGGTACCACTGTACAGCTCTACACCGCATTCTATACTATGTACTACTATACACCACATTCTAAACTATGTACCACTATACAGCTCTACACCATATACCACTATACACCACATTCTATACTAAGTACCACTATGCACCGCTATACACCACATTCTATACTATGTACCACTATACACCATATTCTATACTATGTACCTCTATACACCATATTCTATACAAT
The DNA here is from genome assembly GCA_031769625.1 of Taudactylus pleione. Classification (NCBI taxonomy): domain Eukaryota; kingdom Metazoa; phylum Chordata; class Amphibia; order Anura; family Myobatrachidae; genus Taudactylus; species Taudactylus pleione. Next base: position 17,256 of record JAUIMM010000747.1, read on the forward strand.
GTACCACTATACACCATATTCTATACTATGTACCACAATACACCATGTTCTATACTATGTACCACTATACACCATATTCTATACTATGTACCACTATACACCATATTCTATATTATGTACCACTATACAGCTCTACACCATATTCTATACTATGTAGCACTATACACCACATTCTATACTAAGTACCACTATGCACCGCTATACACCCACATTCTATACTATGTACCACTATACACCATATTCTATACTATGTACCTCTATACACCATATTCTATACAATGTACCACTATACACCATATTCTATACTATGTACCACAATACACCATATTCTATACTATGTACCACTATACACCGTATTCCATATTATGTACCACTATACACCATATTCTATACAATGTACCTCTATACACCATATTCTATACTATGTACCAATGTACACCATATTCTAATACAATGTACCTCTATACACCATATTCTATACTATGTACCAATGTACACCATATTCTATACTATGTACAACTATACAGCTCTACACCACATTCTATACTATGTACCACTGTACAGCTCTACACCGCATTCTATACTATGTACTACTATACACCACATTCTAAACTATGCACCACTATACAGCTCTACACCATATACCACTTTACACCACATTCTATACTATGTACCACTACATCACACTCTATACTATATACCACTATGCACCACTATACACCACATTCTATACTATGTACCACTATACACCATATTCTATACTATGTACCTCTATACACCATATTCTATACTATGTACCACTATACACCATATGCTATACTATGTACCACTATACAGCTCTACACCACATTCTATACTATATACCACTATAAACCATATTCTATACTATGTAGCACTATACACCATATTCTATACTACATACCACTATACAGCTCTACACCATATTCTATGCTATGTATCACTATACACAATACTCTATTCTATGCACCACTTTACAGCTCTACACCACATTCTATACTATATACCACTATAAACCATATTCTATACTATGTAGCACTATAGACCATATTGTATACTATGTACCACTATACAGCTCTACACCATATTCTATACTATGTACTACTATACAGCTCTACACCATATTCTATACTATATACCACAATACAGCTCTATACCATATTCTATACTATAAACTACAATACACCATATTCTATACTATGTACCACTATACAGCTTTAAACCAAATTCTATAGTATGTACCATTATACAGCTTTAAACCACATTCAATACTATGAACCACTATACACCATATTCTATATTATGTACCACTATACAGCTCTACACCACATTCTATACTATATACCACTATACACCATATTCTATATTATGTACCACTATAAAGCTCTACACCACATTCTATACTATGTACCACTATACACCATATTCTACAGTATGTAAAACTATACAGCTCTACACCACATTCTATAATATGTACCACTATACACCATATTATATACTATGTACCACTATACAGCTCTACACCACATTCTATACAATGTACCACTATACACCATATTCTATGTACCACTATACACCACATTCTTGACTATGTACCATTATACACCAAATTCTATACTATGTAACTCTATACACCATATTCTATACTATGTACCTCTATACACCATATTCTATACAATATACCACTATACACCATATTCCATACTATATACCACTGTACACCATATTCTATACTATATACCACTATACAGCTTTACCCCATATTCTATACTATGTACCACTATACACCATTTTCTATACTATGAACCACTATACAGCTCTACACCACATTCTATACTATATACCACTATACACCATATTCTATACTATGCACCACTATACACCTCTACACCATATTCTATACTATGTACCACTATACATCATATTCTATAATATGTAACACTATACACCACATTCTATACTACGAACCATTATACAGCTCTACACCACATTTTATACTATGTACCACTATATAACACATTCTATACTATGTACCACTATACAGCTCTAAACCAGATTCTATACTATGTACCACTATACAGCACTACACCACATTCTATACTATGTACCACTATACACCATATTCTATACATTTGTACCACTATACACCACATTCTAGACTATGTTCCTCTATACACCATATTCTATACTATATACCACTATACACCACATCCTATAATATGTACCATTATACAGCTCTACACCACATTCTATACTATGTACCACTGTACACCATATTCTACACTATGTACCACTATACACCACATTCTATACTATATACCACTAAACACCATATTCTATACTATGTACCACTATACACCATATTCTATACTACGTACAACTATACAGCTCTACACCATATTCTGTGCTATGTATCACTATACACAATACTCTATACTATGCACCACTTTACAACTCTACACCATATTGTATACTATGTACCACTATACAGCTATACACCATATTCTATACTATATACCACAATACAGCTCTATACCATATTCTATACTATTTACTACTATACACCATATTCTATACTATGTACCACTATACAGCTTTAAACCACATTCTATACTATGTACCACTATACACCAAATTCTATACTATGTACCTCTATACACCATATTCTATACTATGTACCACTATACACCATATGCTATACTATGTACCACTATACAGCTCTACACCACATTCTATTCTATATACCACTATAAACCATATTCTATACTATGTAGCACTGTACACCATATTCTATACTACGTACCACTATACAGCTCTACACCATATTCTATGCTATGTATCACTATACAAAATTCTCTATTCTATGCACCACTTTACAGCTCTACACCATATTGTATACTATATATCACTATACACCATATTGTATACTATGTACCACTATACAGCTCTACACCATATTCTATACTATGTACTACTATACAGCTCTACACCTTATTCTATACTATATACAACAATACAGCTCTATACCATATTCTATACTATATACTACAATACACCATATTCTATACTATGTACCACTATACAGCTTTATACCACATTCATTACTATGTACCATTATACAGCTGTAAACCACATTCTATACTATGTACCACTATACAACATATTCTATACTATGTACCACTATACAGCTCTACACAACATTCTATACTATGTACCACTATACACCATATTCTATACTATGTAACACTATACAGCTCTACACCACATTCTATACTATATACCAATATACACCATATTCTACACTATGCACCACTATACAGCTCTACACCACATTCTATACTATGTACCACTATACACCATATTCTAGACTATGTACCACTATACACCATATTCTAAACTATGTACCTCTATACACCATATTCTATACTATATACCTCTATACAACATTTCTGTACTATGTACCACTATACACCTCTACACCATACTCTATACTATGTACCACTATACAGCTCTATACCACATTCTATACTAAGTACTACTATATAGCTCTAAACCATATTCTATACTATATACTACTATACACCACATTCTATACTATGTACCACTATACACCATATTCTATAAAATGTACCACTATATACCACATTCTATACTATGTACTACTATACAGCTCTACACCATATTCTATACTATGTACCACTATACATCTCTACACCACATTCTATACTATACCACTGTACACCATATTCTATACTATGTACCACTATAAACCACATTCTAGACTATGTACCATTATACAGCTCTACACCACATTCTATATTATGTACCACTATACACCACATTCTATACTATGTACCACTATACACCATATTCTTTACTATGTACCAATATAAAGCTCTACACCACATTCTTTACTATGTACCAGTATACAGCTCTACACCATATTCTATACTATATACTACTATACACCACATTCTATACTATGTACCACTATACATCATATTCTATACTATGTAACACTGTACACCATATTCTATGCTATGTACCACTATACAGCTCTACACCACATTCTATACTATATACCAATATACACCATCTTCTACACTATGCACCACTATACAGCTCTACACCACATTCTATACTATGTACCACTATACACCATATTCTAGACTATGTACCACTATACACCATATTCTAAACTATGTACCTCTATACACCATATTCTATACTATATACCTCTATACAACATATTTTGTACTATGTACCACTATACACCATTTTCTATACTATGTACCACTATGCACCATTTTCTATACTATGTACCACTATACACCTCTACACCATACTCTATACTATGTACCACTATACAGCTCTATATCACATTCTATACTAAGTTCTACTATATAGCTCTACACCATATTCTATACTATATACTACTATACACCACATTCTATACTATGTACCACTATACACCATATTCTATAAAATGTACCACTATATACCACATTCTATACTTTGTACTACTATACAGCTCTACACCATATTCTATACTATGTACCACTATACATCTCTACACCACATTCTATACTATGTACCACTGTACACCATATTCTATACTATGTACCACTATAAACCTCATTCTAGACTATGTACCATTATACAGCTCTACAACACATTCTATATTATGTACCACTATACACCACATTCTATACTATGTACCACTATACACCATATTCTTTACTATGTACCAATATACACCATATTCTATACAATGTACCACTATACACCATATTCTATACTATGTACACTATACACCTCTACTCCAAATTCTATACTATGCACCACTATACACCACATTCTATACTATGTACCACTATACACCATATTCTATACTATGTACCACTATACACCGTATTCCATACTATGTACCACTATACACCATATTCTATACTATGTACCTCTATACACCATATTCTATACTATGTACCACTATACACCATATTCTATATTATGTACCACAATACAGCTCTACACCATATTCTATACTATGTACCACTATACACCATATTCTATACTATGTACCACTATACACCATATTCTATACTATGTACCACTATACAGCTTTACACCACATTCTATGCTATGTACCACTGTACAGCTCTACACCGCATTCTATACTATGTACTACTATACACCACATTCTAAACTATGTACCACTATACAGCTCTACACCGTATACCACTATACACCACATTCTATACTATGTACCACTACACCACACTCTATACTATGAACCACTATGCACCACTATACACCACATTCTATACTATGTACCACTATACACCATATTCTATACTATGTACCTCTATACACCATATTCTATACTATGTAGCACTATACACCATATTCTATACTACGTACCACTATACAGCCCTACAGCATATTCTATGCTATGTATCACTATACACAATACTCTATTCTATGCACCACTTTACAGCTCTGCACCATATTCTATACTATGTACTACTGTACAGCTCTACACCATATTGTATACTATATACCACAATACAGCTCTATACCATATTCTATACTATATACTGCTATACACCATATTCTATACTATGTACCACTATACAGCTTTAAACCACATTCTATTGTATGTACCATTATACAGCTTTAAACCACATTCTATACTATGTACCACTATACACCATATTCTATACTATGTACCACTATACAGCTCTACACCACATTCTATACTATGTACCACTATACACCATATTCTATATTATGTACCACTATAAAGCTCTACACCACATTCTATACTATGTACCACTATACACCATATTCTACACTATGTACCAATACACAGCTCTACACCACATTCTATACTCTGTACCACTATAAAAAACATTCTATACTATGTAGCACTATACACCATATTCTATACTATGTGCCTCTATACACTATATTCTATACTATATACCACCATACACCACATTCTATACTATGTACCTCTATACACCATTTTCTATTCTGTGTACCACTTTAGAGCTCTACACCACAATCTATACTATGTACCACTATACAGCTCTACACCACATTCTATACTACGTACCACTATACACCATATTCTATACTATGTACCACTATACACCAAATTCTATACTATGTACCACTATACACCACATTCTATACTATGTACCATTATACAGCTTTACACCACATTCTATACTAAGTACCACTATACAACACATTCTATACAATGTACCACTATACAGCTCTACACCACATTCTATACTATGAACCTCTACACACCATATTCTATACTATGTACCACTATACAGCTCTACACGAAATTCTATACTATGTACCACTATACACCACATTCTATACTATGTACCAATATACACCAAATTCTATACTATGTACCTCTATACACCATATTCTATACAATGTACCACTATACACCATATTCTATACTATGTACCAAAATACACCATATTCTATACTATGTAACACTAGACACCATATTCCATACTATTTACCACTATACACCATATTCTATACTATGTACCTCTATACACCATATTCTATACTATGTACCACTATACACCATATTCTATATTATGTTCCACAATACAGCTCTACACCATATTCTATACTATGTACCACTATACACCATATTCTATACTATGTACCACTATACACCATATTCTATACTATGTACCACTATACAGCTCTACAACACATTCTATACTATGTACCACTATACAACATATTCTATACTATGTACCACTATACAGCTCTACACCACTTTCTATACTATGAACCTCTACTCACCATATTCTACACTATGTACCACTATACAGCTCTACACCATATTCTATACTATGTACCACTATACATCTCTACACCACATTCTATACTATGTACCACTGTACACCATATTCTATACTATGTACCACTATAAACCACATTCTAGACTATGAACCATTATACAACTCTACACCTTATTCTATATTATGTACCACTATACACCACATTCTATACTATGTACCACTATACACCATATTCTTTACTATGTACCAATATACAGCTCTACACCACATTCTATACTATGTACCAGTATACAGCTCTACACCATATTCTATACTATATACTACTATACACCACATTCTATACTATGTACCACTATACATCATATTCTATACTATGTAACACTATACACCACATTCTATACTATGTACCATTATACAGCTCTACACCACATTTTATACTATGTACCACTATATACCACATTCTATACTATGTACCACTATACAGCTCTAAACCATATAATATACTATGTACCACTATACAGCTCTACACCACATTCTATACTATGTACCACTATACACCATATTCTATACATTGTACTACTATACACCACATTCTAGACTATGTACCACTATACACCATATTCTATACTATGTACCTCTATACACTATATTCTATACTATATACCACTATACACCACATCCTATACTATGTACCATTATACAGCTTTACACCACATTCTATACTATGTACAAATATACACCATATTCTATACTATGTACCACTATACAGCTCTACACCACATCCTATACTATGTACCATTATACAGCTTTACACCACATTCTATACTATGTACAAATATACACCATATTCTATACTATGTACCACTATACACCAAATTCTATACTATGTTCCACTATACAGCTCTTCACCACATTCTATACTATGTACCACTATACACCATATTCTATACTATGTACCACTATACAGCTCTACACCACATTCTATACAATGTACCACTATACACCATATTATATGTACCACTGTACACCACATTATAGACTATGTACCACTATACACCATATTCTAAACTATGTACCTTTATACACCATATTCTATACTTTATACCACTATTTACCATATTCTATACAAGGTACCACTTTACCCCATATTCTATACTATATACAACTATACAGCTCTAACCCATATTCTATACTATGTACCACTATACACCATATTCTATACTATGAACCACTATACAGCTCTACACCATTTTCTTTACTATTTACCACTATACAGCTCTAAACCAGATTCTATACTAGGTACCACTATACAGCTCTACACCACATTCTATACTATGTACCACTACACACCATATTCTAAAATTTGTACCACTATACACCACATTCTAGACTATGTACCACTATACACCATATTCTATACTATGTACCTCTATACACCATATTCTATACTATGTACCACTATACACCACATCCTATAATATGTACCATTATACAGCTCTACACCACATTCTATACTATGTACCACTATACACCATATTCTATACTATGTACCACTATATAGCTCTACACCACATTCTATACTATGTACCTCTTTACACTATATTCTACACTATGTACCACTATACACCACATTCTATACTATATATCACTAAACACCATATTCTATACTATGTACCACTATACACCATATTCTATACTACGTACAACTATACAGCACTACACCATATTCTGTGCTATGTATCACTATACACAATACTCTATACTCTGCACCACTTTACAACTCTACACCATATTCTGTACTATATACCACTATACACCATATTGTTTACTATGTACTACTATACAGCTCTACACCATATTCTATACTATGTACCACTATACAGCTCTACACCATATTCTATACTATTTACCACAATACAGCTATATACCATATTCTATACTATATACTACTATACACCATATTCTATACTATGTACCACTATACAGCTTTATACCACATTCTATAGTATGTACCATTATACAGCTGTAAACCACATTCTATACTATGTACCACTATACAACATATTCTATACTATGTACCACTATACAGCTCTACACCACGTTCTATACTATGTACCACTATACACCATATTCTATACTATGTAACACTATACAGCTCTACACCACATTCTATACTATATACCTATATACACCATATTCTACACTATGCACCACTATACAGCTCTACACCACATTCTATACTATGTACCACTATACACCATATTCTAGACTATGTACCACTATACACCATATTCTAAACTATGTACCTCTATACACCATATTCTATACTATATACCTCTATACAACATATTCTGTACTATGTACCACTATACACCATTTTCTATACTATGTACCACTATGCACCATTTTCTATACTATGTACCACTATACACCTCTACACCATACTCTATACTATGTACCACTATACAGCTCTATACCACATTCTATACTAAGTTCTACTATATAGCTCTACACCTTATTCTATACTATATTCTACTATACACCACATTCTATACTATGTACCACTATACACCATATTCTATAAAATGTACCACTATATACCACATTCTAAACTATGTACTACTATACAGCTCTACACCATATTCTATACTATGTACCACTATACATCTCTACACCACATTCTATACTATGTACCACTGTACACCATATTCTATACTATGTACCTCTATAAACCACATTCTAGACTATGTACCATTATACATCTCAACACCACATTCTATATTATGTACCACTATACACCACATTCTATACTATGTACCACTATACACCATATTCTTTACTATGTACCAAAATACAGCTCTACACCACATTCTATACTATGTACCAGTATACAGCTCTACACCATATTCTATACTATATACTAATATACACCACATTCTATACTATGTACCACTATACATCATATTCTATACTATGTAACATTATACACCACATTCTATACTATGTACCATTATACAGCTCTACACCACATTTTATACTATGTACCACTATATACCACATTCTTTACTATGTACCACTATATACCACATTCTTTACTATGTACCACTATACAGTTCTAAACCATATTCTATACTATGTACCATTATACAGCTCTACACCACATTATATAATATGTACCACTAAACACCATATTCTATACATTGTCCTACTATACACCACATTCTAGACTATGTACCACTATACACCATATTCTATACTATGTACCTCTATACACCATATTCTATACTATATACCACTATACACCACATCCTATACTATGTACCATTATACAGCTCTACACCACATTCTATACTATGTACCACTATACACCATATTCTATACTATGTACCACTATACAGCTCTACACCACATTCTATACTATGTACCACTGTACACCATATTCTATACTATGTACCACTATACAGCTCTACACCACATTCTATACTATGTCCAACTATACAGCTCTACACTGTATTCTATACTAGGTTCTACTATACACCACATTCTATACTATGTACCACAATACAGCTCTACACCATATACCACTATACACCACATTCTATACTTTATACCACTACTAGTATATACTGTACTATGTCCAACTATGCACCACTATACACCACATTCTATTCTATGTACCACTATACACCATATTCTATATTATGTACCTCTATACACAGTATTTTATACTATGTACCACTATACACCATATGCTATACTATGTACAACTATACAGCTCTACACCACATTCTCTACTATATACCACTATACACCATATTCTATACTATGTAGCACAATACACCATATTCTATACTACATACCACTATACAGCTCTACACCATATTCTATGCTATGTATCACTATACACAATACTCTATACTATATACCACTATACACCTCTACACCATATTCTATACTATGTACCACTCTACAGCTCTACACAAAACTCTATACTATGTACCACTATACACCACATTCTAAACTATGTACCTCTATCCACCATATTCTTTACAATGTACCACTATACACCATATTCTATACTATGTACCACAATACACCATATTCTATACTATGATACACTATACAACGTATTCCATACTATGTAGCACAATACACCTTATTCTATACTATGTACCTCTATACACCATATTCTATACTATGTATATGGTGTATAGAGGTACATAGTATAGAATATGGTGTATAGTGGTACATAGTCTAGAATGTGGTGTACAGTGGTATATAGTATAGAATATGGTGTATAGTGGTACATAGTATAGAATGTGGTGTAGAGCTGTAGAGTGGTACATAGTATAGAATATTGTTTAGAGCTGTATAGTGGTACATAGTATAAAATGTGGTATATAGTGGTACATATAGAATGTGGTGTTGAGCTGTATAATGGTACATAGTATAGAATGTGGTGTATAGTGGTACATAGTATAGAATGTGTTGTATAGTAGTATATAGTTTAGAATATGGTGTAGAGCAGTATAGTGGTACATAGTATAGAATATGGTGTATAGTGATACATAGTCTAGAATATTGTGTATAGTGGTACATAGAATATGATTTATAGTGGTACATAGTATAGAATGTGGTGTAGAGCTGAATAGTGGCACATAGTATAGAATATGGTGTATAGTGGTATATAGTATAGAATGTGGTGTAGTGTGTTTAGTGTTACATAGTATAGAATGTGGTGTATAGTGCTACATAGTATAGAATATGGTGTATAGTGGTACTTAGTATAGAATGTGATCTATAGCAGTATAGAGTATAGAATATGGTGTAGAGCTGTACAGTTGTACATAATATAGTAATGTGGTATAGAGCTGTATAGTAGTACATAGCATTGAATATGGTGTAGAGGTGTATAGTGGTACATAGTATAGAATTTGGTGTATAGTGGTAAATAGTATAGAATATGGTGTAGAGCTGTATAATGGTTCATAGTATAGAATATTGTGTATAGGGGTACATAGTATAGAATATGGGGCAGAGCAGTATAGTTGTATATAGTATAGAATATGGTGTATAGTGGTACATTGTTTAGAATATGGTTAATACTGGTATATAGTATAGAATATGGTGTATAGAGGTAAATAGTATAGAATAAGGTGTAAAAAGGTAAATATTATAGAATATGGTGTATAGTGGTACATAGTCTAGAATGTGGTGTATAGTGGTACATAGAATAAGGTGTATAGTGGTACATTGTATAGAATGTGGTGTAGAGCTGTATAGTGGTACATAGTATAGAGTATGGTGTATAGTGGTACATAGTATTGAATGTGGTGAAGAGCTGTATAGTGGAACATAGTATAGAATATGGTGTATAATGGTACATAGTATAGAATATGGTGTATAGTGGTACATAGTATAGAATGTGGTGTAGAGCTGTATAGTGGTACATAGTATAGAATATTGTTTAGAGCTGTATAGTGGTACATAGTGTAAAATGTGGTATATAGTGGTACATATTATAGAATGTGGTGTAGAGCTGTATAATACTACATAGTATAGAATGTGGTGTATAGTGTTACATAGTATAGAATATGGTGTATAGTGGTACATAGTATAGAATGTGTTGTATAGTAGTATATAGTATAGAATATGGTGTAGAGCAGTATAGTGGTACATAGTATAGAATATGGTGTAGAGGTGTATAGTGGTATATAGTATAGAATATGGTGTATAGTTGTATATAGTATAGAATGTGGTGTAGAGCTGTATAGTGGTTCATAGTATAGAAAATGATGTATAGTGGTACATAGTATAGAATGTGGTGTAGAGCTGAATAGAATATGGTGTATAGTCGTACATAGTATAGAATGTGGTGTACAGCTGTATAGTGTTACATAGTGTAGAATGTGGTGTATAGTGCTACATAGTATAGAATATTGTGTATAGTGGTACTTAGTATAGAATGTGGTCTATAGTAGTATATAGTATAGAATATGGTGTAGAGCTGTAGAGTTTGTACATAGTATAGAATGTGGTATAGAGCTGTATAGTGGTACATAGCATAGAATATGGTATAGAGGTGTATAGTGCTACATAGTATAGAATATGGTGTAGAGCTGTATAGTGGTATATAGTATAGAATATGGTGTAGAGCTGTAAAGTGGTGAATAGTATAGAGTATTGTGTATAGTGATACATACCATAGAATATACTATGTACCTCTATACACCATATTCTATACAATGTACCACTATACACCATATTCTATACTATGTACCACAATACACCATATTCCTATACTATGTACCACTATACACCGTATTCCATATTATGTACCACTATACACCATATTCTATACAATGTACCTCTATACACCATATTCTATACTATGTACCAATGTACACCATATTCTATACTATGTACAACTATACAGCTCTACACCACATTCTATATTATGTACCACTGTACAGCTCTACACCGCATTCTATACTATGTACTACTATACACCACATTCTAAACTATGCACCACTATACAGCTCTACACCATATACCACTTTACACCACATTCTATACTATGTACCACTACATCACACTCTATACTATATACCACTATGCACCACTTATACACCACATTCTATACTATGTACCACTATACACCATATTCTATACTATGTACCTCTATACACCATATTCTATACTATGTACCACTATACACCATATGCTATACTATGTACCACTATACAGCTCTACACCACATTCTATACTATATACCACTATAAACCACATTCTATACTATGTACCACTATACACCATATTCTATACTATGTACCTCTATACACCATATTGTATACTATGTACCTCTATACATCATTTTCTTTACTATGTACCACTTTACAGCTCTACACCACAATCTATACTATGTACCACTATACAGCTTTACACCACATTCTATACTATGTACCACTATACACCATATTCTATACTATGTACCACTATACACCACATTCATTACTATGTACCATTATACAGCTTTACAACACATTCTATACTAAGTACCATTATACAACACATTCTATACTATGTACCACTATACAGCTCGACACCACATTCTATACTATGTACCTCTATACACCTTATTCTATACTATGTACCACTATACACCTCTACACCAAATTCTATACTATGTACCACTATACACCACATTCTATACTATGTACCACTATACACCATATTCTATACTATGTACCTCTAAACACCATATTCTATACAATGTACCACTATACAACATATTCTATACTATGTACCACAATACACCATATTCTATACTATGTACCACTATACACCGTATTCCATACTATGTACCACTATAAACAATATTCTATACTATGTACCTCTATACACCATATTCTATACTATGTACCACTATACACTATATTCTATATTATGTACCACAATACAGCTCTACACCATATTCTGTACTATGTACCACTATACACCATATTCTATACTATGTACCACTATACACCATATTCTATACTATGTACCACTATACAGCTCTACAACACATTCTATACTATGTACCAATGTACACCATATTCTATACTATGTACCACTATACAGCTCTACACCACATTCTATACTAGGTACCACTGTACAGCTCTACACCGCATTCTATACTATGTACTACTATACACCACATTCTAAACTATGTACCACTATACAGCTCTACACCATATACCACTATACACCACATTCTATACTAAGTACCACTATGCACCGCTATACACCACATTCTATACTATGTACCCACTATACACCATATTCTATACTATGTACCTCTATACACCATATTCTATACAATGTACCACTATACACCATATTCTATACTATGTACCACAATACACAATATTCTATACTATGTACCACTATACACCGTATTCCATATTATGTACCACTATACACCATATTCTATACAATGTACCTCTATACACCATATTCTATACTATGTACCACTATACACCATATTCTATATTATGTACCACTATACAGCTCTACACCAATATTCTATACTATGTACCACTATACACCACATTCTATACTAAGTACCACTATGCACCGCTATACACCACATTCTATACTATGTACCACTATACACCATATTCTATACTATGTACCTCTATACACCATATTCTATACAATGTACCACTATACACCATATTCTATACTATGTACCACAATACACCATATTCTATACTATGTACCACTATACACCGTATATCCATATTATGTACCACTATACACCATATTCTATACAATGTACCTCTATACACCATATTCTATACTATGTACCAATGTACACCATATTCTATACTATGTACAACTATACAGCTCTACACCACATTCTATACTATCTACCACTGTACAGCTCTACACCGCATTCTATACTATGTACTACTATACACCACATTCTAAACTATGCACCACTATACAGCTCTACACCATATACCACTTTACACCACATTCTATACTATGTACCACTACATCACACTCTATACTATATACCACTATGCACCACTATACACCACATTCTATACTATGTACCACTATACACCATATTCTATACTATGTACCTCTATACACCATATTCTATACTATGTACCACTATACACCATATGCTATACTATGTACCACTATACAGCTCTACACTACATTCTATACTATATACCACTATAAACCATATTCTATACTATGTAGCACTATACACCATATTCTATACTACATACCACTATACAGCTCTACACCATATTCTATGCTATGTATCACTATACACAATACTCTATTCTATGCACCACTTTACAGCTCTACACCACATTCTATACTATATACCACTATAAACCATATTCTATACTATGTAGCACTATACACCATATTGTATACTATGTACCACTATACAGCTCTACACCATATTCTATACTATGTACTACTATACAACTCTACACCATATTCTATACTATATACCACAATACAGCTCTATACCATATTCTATACTATAAACTACAATACACCATATTCTATACTATGTACCACTATACAGCTTTAAACCAAATTCTATAGTATGTACCATTATACAGCTTTACAACACATTCTATACTAAGTACCATTATACAACACATTCTATACTATGTACCACTATACAGCTCGACACCACATTCTATACTATGTACCTCTATACACCTTATTCTATACTATGTACCACTATACACCTCTACACCAAATTCTATACTATGTACCACTATACACCACATTCTATACTATGTACCACTATACACCATATTCTATACTATGTACCTCTAAACACCATATTCTATACAATGTACCACTATACAACATATTCTATACTATGTACCACAATACACCATATTCTATACTATGTACCACTATACACCGTATTCCATACTATGAACCACTATACACAATATTCTATACTATGTACCTCTATACACCATATTCTATACTATGTACCACTATACACTATATTCTATATTATGTACCACAATACAGCTCTACACCATATTCTATACTATGTACCACTATACACCATATTCTATACTATGTACCACTATACACCATATTCTATACTATGTACCACTATACAGCTCTACAACACATTCTATACTATGTACCAATGTACACCATATTCTATACTATGTACCACTATACAGCTGTACACCACATTCTATACTAGGTACCACTGTACAGCTCTACACCGCATTCTATACTATGTACTACTATACACCACATTCTAAACTATGTACCACTATACAGCTCTACACCATATACCACTATACACCACATTCTATACTAAGTACCACTATGCACCGCTATACACCACATTCTATACTATGTACCACTATACACCATATTCTATACTATGTACCTATATACACCATATTCTATACAATGTACCACTATACACCATATTCTATACTATGTACCACAATACACCATATTCTATACTATGTACCACTATACACCATATTCTATACTATGTACCACTATACACCATATTCTATATTATGTACCACTATACAGCTCTACACCATATTCTATACTATGTAGCACTATACACCACATTCTATACTAAGTACCACTATGCACCGCTATACACCACATTCTATACTATGTACCACTATACACCATATTCTACAGTATGTAAAACTATACAGCTCTACACCACATTCTATAATATGTAACACTATACACCATATTATATACTATGTACCACTATACAGCTCTACACCACATTCTATACAATATACCACTATACACCATATTCTATGTATACCACTATACACCACATTCTTGACTATGTACCATTATACACCAAATTCTATACTATGTAACTCTATACACCATATTCTATACTATGTACCTCTATACACCATATTCTATACAATATACCACTATACACCATATTCCATACTATATACCACTGTACACCATATTCTATACTATATACCACTATACAGCTTTACCCCATATTCTATACTATGTACCACTATACACCATTTTCTATACTATGAACCACTATACAGCTCTACACCACATTCTATACTATATACCACTATACACCATATTCTATACTATGCACCACTATACACCTCTACACCATATTCTATACTATGTACCACTATACATCATATTCTATAATATGTAACACTATACACCACATTCTATACTACGAACCATTATACAGCTCTACACCACATTTTATACTATGTACCACTATATAACACATTCTATACTATGTACCACTATACAGCTCTAAACCAGATTCTATACTATGTACCACTATACAGCACTACACCACATTCTATACTATGTACCACTATACACCATATTCTATACATTTGTACCACTATACACCACATTCTAGACTATGTACCACTATACACCATATTCTATACTATGTTCCTCTATACACCATATTCTATACTATATACCACTATACACCACATCCTATAATATGTACCATTATACAGCTCTACACCACATTCTATACTATGTACCACTGTACACCATATTCTACACTATGTACCACTATACACCACATTCTATACTATATACCACTAAACACCATATTCTATACTATGTACCACTATACACCATATTCTATACTACGTACAACTATACAGCTCTACACCATATTCTGTGCTATGTATCACTATACACAATACTCTATACTATGCACCACTTTACAACTCTACACCATATTGTATACTATGTACCACTATACAGCTATACACCATATTCTATACTATATACCACAATACAGCTCTATACCATATTCTATACTATTTACTACTATACACCATATTCTATACTATGTACCACTATACAGCTTTAAACCACATTCTATACTATGTACCACTATACACCAAATTCTATACTATGTACCTCTATACACCATATTCTATACTATGTACCACTATACACCATATGCTATACTATGTACCACTATACAGCTCTACACCACATTCTATTCTATATACCACTATAAACCATATTCTATACTATGTAGCACTGTACACCATATTCTATACTACGTACCACTATACAGCTCTACACCATATTCTATGCTATGTATCACTATACAAAATTCTCTATTCTATGCACCACTTTACAGCTCTACACCATATTGTATACTATATATCACTATACACCATATTGTATACTATGTACCACTATACAGCTCTACACCATATTCTATACTATGTACTACTATACAGCTCTACACCTTATTCTATACTATATACAACAATACAGCTCTATACCATATTCTATACTATATACTACAATACACCATATTCTATACTATGTACCTCTATACACCATATTCTATACTATATACCTCTATACAACATTTTCTGTACTATGTACCACTATACACCATTTTCTATACTATGTACCACTATACACCTCTACACCATACTCTATACTATGTACCACTATACAGCTCTATACCACATTCTATACTAAGTACTACTATATAGCTCTAAACCATATTCTATACTATATACTACTATACACCACATTCTATACTATGTACCACTATACACCATATTCTATAAAATGTACCACTATATACCACATTCTATACTATGTACTACTATACAGCTCTACACCATATTCTATACTATGTACCACTATACATCTCTACACCACATTCTATACTATACCACTGTACAACATATTCTATACTATGTACCACTATAAACCACATTCTAGACTATGTACCATTATACAGCTCTACACCACATTCTATATTATGTACCACTATACACCACATTCTATACTATGTACCACTATACACCATATTCTTTACTATGTACCAATATAAAGCTCTACACCACATTCTTTACTATGTACCAGTATACAGCTCTACACCATATTCTATACTATATACTACTATACACCACATTCTATACTATGTACCACTATACATCATATTCTATACTATGTAACACTGTACACCATATTCTATACTATGTACCACTATACAGCTCTACACCACATTCTATACTATATACCAATATACACCATCTTCTACACTATGCACCACTATACAGCTCTACACCACATTCTATACTATGTACCACTATACACCATATTCTAGACTATGTACCACTATACACCATATTCTAAACTATGTACCTCTATACACCATATTCTATACTATATACCTCTATACAACATATTTTGTACTATGTACCACTATACACCATTTTCTATACTATGTACCACTATGCACCATTTTCTATACTATGTACCACTATACACCTCTACACCATACTCTATACTATGTACCACTATACAGCTCTATATCACATTCTATACTAAGTTCTACTATATAGCTCTACACCATATTCTATACTATATACTACTATACACCACATTCTATACTATGTACCACTATACACCATATTCTATAAAATGTACCACTATATACCACATTCTATACTTTGTACTACTATACAGCTCTACACCATATTCTATACTATGTACCACTATACATCTCTACACCACATTCTATACTATGTACCACTGTACACCATATTCTATACTATGTACCACTATAAACCTCATTCTAGACTATGTTCCATTATACAGCTCTACAACACATTCTATATTATGTACCACTATACACCACATTCTATACTATGTACCACTATACACCATATTCTTTACTATGTACCAATATACACCATATTCTATACAATGTACCACTATACACCATATTCTATACTATGTACCACTATACACCTCTACTCCAAATTCTATACTATGCACCACTATACACCACATTCTATACTATGTACCACTATACACCATATTCTATACTATGTACCACTATACACCGTATTCCATACTATGTACCACTATACACCATATTCTATACTATGTACCTCTATACACCATATTCTATACTATGTACCACTATACACCATATTCTATATTATGTACCACAATACAGCTCTACACCATATTCTATACTATGTACCACTATACACCATATTCTATACTATGTACCACTATACACCATATTCTATACTATGTACCACTATACAGCTTTACACCACATTCTATGCTATGTACCACTGTACAGCTCTACACCGCATTCTATACTATGTACTACTATACACCACATTCTAAACTATGTACCACTATACAGCTCTACACCGTATACCACTATACACCACATTCTATACTATGTACCACTACACCACACTCTATACTATGAACCACTATGCACCACTATACACCACATTCTATACTATGTACCACTATACACCATATTCTATACTATGTACTTCTATACACCATATTCTATACTATGTAGCACTATACACCATATTCTATACTACGTACCACTATACAGCCCTACAGCATATTCTATGCTATGTATCACTATACACAATACTCTATTCTATGCACCACTTTACAGCTCTGCACCATATTCTATACTATATACCACTATACACCATATTGTATACTATGTACCACTATACAGCTCTACACCATATTCTATACTATGTACTACTGTACAGCTCTACACCATATTGTATACTATATACCACAATACAGCTCTATACCATATTCTATACTATATACTGCTATACACCATATTCTATACTATGTACCACTATACAGCTTTAAACCACATTCTATTGTATGTACCATTATACAGCTTTAAACCACATTCTATACTATGTACCACTATACACCATATTCTATACTATGTACCACTATACAGCTCTACACCACATTCTATACTATGTACCACTATACACCATATTCTATATTATGTACCACTATAAAGCTCTACACCACATTCTATACTATGTACCACTATACACCATATTCTACACTATGTACCAATACACAGCTCTACACCACATTCTATACTCTGTACCACTATAAAAAACATTCTATACTATGTAGCACTATACACCATATTCTATACTATGTGCCTCTATACACTATATTCTATACTATATACCACCATACACCACAATCTATACTATGTACCACTATACAGCTCTACACCACATTCTATACTACGTACCACTGTACACCATATTCTATACTATGTACCACTATACACCATATTCTATACTATGTACCACTATACACCACATTCTATACTATGTACCATTATACAGCTTTACACCACATTCTATACTAAGTACCACTATACAACACATTCTATACAATGTACCACTATACAGCTCTACACCACATTCTATACTATGAACCTCTACACACCATATTCTATACTATGTACCACTATACAGCTCTACACGAAATTCTATACTATGTACCACTATACACCACATTCTATACTATGTACCAATATACACCAAATTCTATACTATGTACCTCTATACACCATATTCTATACAATGTACCACTTTACACCATATTCTATACTATGTACCAAAATACACCATATTCTATACTATGTAACACTAGACACCATATTCCATACTATTTACCACTATACACCATATTCTATACTATGTACCTCTATACACCATATTCCATACTATGTACCACTATACACCATATTCTATATTATGTTCCACAATACAGCTCTACACCATATTCTATACTATGTACCACTATACACCATATTCTATACTATGTACCACTATACACCATATTCTATACTATGTACCACTATACAGCTCTACAACACATTCTATACTATGTACCACTATACAACATATTCTATACTATGTACCACTATACAGCTCTACACCACTTTCTATACTATGAACCTCTACTCACCATATTCTACACTATGTACCACTATACAGCTCTATACCATATTCTATACTATGTACCACTATACATCTCTACACCACATTCTATACTATGTACCACTGTACACCATATTCTATACTATGTACCACTATAAACCACATTCTAGACTATGTACCATTATACAACTCTACACCTTATTCTATATTATGTACCACTATACACCACATTCTATACTATGTACCACTATACACCATATTCTTTACTATGTACCAATATACAGCTCTACACCACATTCTATACTATGTACCAGTATACAGCTCTACACCATTTTCTATACTATATACTACTATACACCACATTCTATACTATGTACCACTATACATCATATTCTATACTATGTAACACTATACACCACATTCTATACTATGTACCATTATACAGCTCTACACCACATTTTATACTATGTACCACTATATACCACATTCTATACTATGTACCACTATACAGCTCTAAACCATATAATATACTATGTACCACTATACAGCTCTACACCACATTCTATACTATGTACCACTATACACCATATTCTATACATTGTACTACTATACACCACATTCTAGACTATGTACCACTATACACCATATTCTATACTATGTACCTCTATACACTATACTCTATACTATATACCACTATACACCACATCCTATACTATGTACCATTATACAGCTTTACACCACATTCTATACTATGTACAAATATACACCATATTCTATACTATGTACCACTATACAGCTCTACACCACATCCTATACTATGTACCATTATACAGCTTTACACCACATTCTATACTATGTACAAATATACACCATATTCTATACTATGTACCACTATACACCAAATTCTATACTATGTTCCACTATACAGCTCTTCACCACATTCTATACTATGTACCACTATACACCATATTCTATACTATGTACCACTATACAGCTCTACACCACATTCTATACAATGTACCACTATACACCATATTATATGTACCACTGTACACCACATTATAGACTATGTACCACTATACACCATATTCTAAACTATGTACCTTTATACACCATATTCTATACTTTATACCACTATTTACCATATTCTATACAAGGTACCACTTTACCCCATATTCTATACTATATACAACTATACAGCTCTACCCCATATTCTATACTATGTACCACTATACACCATATTCTATACTATGAACCACTATACAGCTCTACACCATTTTCTTTACTATTTACCACTATACAGCTCTAAACCAGATTCTATACTAGGTACCACTATACAGCTCTACACCACATTCTATACTATGTACCACTACACACCATATTCTAAAATTTGTACCACTATACACCACATTCTAGACTATGTACCACTATACACCATATTCTATACTATGTACCTCTATACACCATATTCTATACTATGTACCACTATACACCACATCCTATAATATGTACCATTATACAGCTCTACACCACATTCTATACTATGTACCACTATACACCATATTCTATACTATGTACCACTATATAGCTCTACACCACATTCTATACTATGTACCTCTTTACACTATATTCTACACTATGTACCACTATACACCACATTCTATACTATATATCACTAAACACCATATTCTATACTATGTACCACTATACACCATATTCTATACTACGTACAACTATACAGCACTACACCATATTCTGTGCTATGTATCACTATACACAATACTCTATACTCTGCACCACTTTACAACTCTACACCATATTCTGTACTATATACCACTATACACCATATTGTTTACTATGTACTACTATACAGCTCTACACCATATTCTATACTATGTACCACTATACAGCTCTACACCATATTCTATACTATTTACCACAATACAGCTATATACCATATTCTATACTATATACTACTATACACCATATTCTATACTATGTACCACTATACAGCTTTATACCACATTCTATAGTATGTACCATTATACAGCTGTAAACCACATTCTATACTATGTACCACTATACAACATATTCTATACTATGTACCACTATACAGCTCTACACCACGTTCTATACTATGTACCACTATACACCATATTCTATACTATGTAACACTATACAGCTCTACACCACATTCTATACTATATACCTATATACACCATATTCTACACTATGCACCACTATACAGCTCTACACCACATTCTATACTATGTACCACTATACACCATATTCTAGACTATGTACCACTATACACCATATTCTAAACTATGTACCTCTATACACCATATTCTATACTATATACCTCTATACAACATATTCTGTACTATGTACCACTATACACCATTTTCTATACTATGTACCACTATGCACCATTTTCTATACTATGTACCACTATACACCTCTACACCATACTCTATACTATGTACCACTATACAGCTCTATACCACATTCTTTACTAAGTTCTACTATATAGCTCTACACCTTATTCTATACTATATTCTACTATACACCACATTCTATACTATGTACCACTATACACCATATTCTATAAAATGTACCACTATATACCACATTCTAAACTATGTACTACTATACAGCTCTACACCATATTCTATACTATGTACCACTATACATCTCTACACCACATTCTATACTATGTACCACTGTACACCATATTCTATACTATGTACCTCTATAAACCACATTCTAGACTATGTACCATTATACATCTCAACACCACATTCTATATTATGTACCACTATACACCACATTCTATACTATGTACCACTATACACCATATTCTTTACTATGTACCAAAATACAGCTCTACACCACATTCTATACTATGTACCAGTATACAGCTCTACACCATATTCTATACTATATACTAATATACACCACATTCTATACTATGTACCACTATACATCATATTCTATACTATGTAACATTATACACCACATTCTATACTATGTACCATTATACAGCTCTACACCACATTTTATACTATGTACCACTATATACCACATTCTTTACTATGTACCACTATATACCACATTCTTTACTATGTACCACTATACAGTTCTAAACCATATTCTATACTATGTACCATTATACAGCTCTACACCACATTATATAATATGTACCACTAAACACCATATTCTATACATTGTCCTACTATACACCACATTCTAGACTATGTACCACTATACACCATATTCTATACTATGTACCTCTATACACCATATTCTATACTATATACCACTATACACCACATCCTATACTATGTACCATTATACAGCTCTACACCACATTCTATACTATGTACCACTATACACCATATTCTATACTAACTACCACTATACAGCTCTACACCACATTCTATACTATGTACCACTGTACACCATATTCTACACTATGTACCACTATACACCACATTCTATACAATGTACCACTATACACCATATTCTATGTACCACTGTACACCACATTATAGAATATGTACCACTATACACCATATTTTATGCTACGTACCTTTATACACCATATTCTATACTATTTACCTCTATACACCATATTCTATACAATATACCACTATTTACCATATTCTATACAATGTACCACTTTACACCAAATTCTATACTATATACAACTATTCAGCTCTACCCCATATTCTATACTATGTACCACTATACACCATATTCTATACTATGAACCACTATACAGCTCTACACCATATTCTTTACTATTTACCACTATACACCATATTCTATACTATGTACCACTATACACCTCTACACCATATTCTATGCTATGAACCACTATACAGCTCTATACCACATTCTATACTATGTACAACTGTACAGATCTACACCATATTCTATACTCTATACTACTATAGACCATGTAATATAGAATGTGGTGTAGAGCTGTATAGTGGTACATAGTATAGAATATGGTTTAGAGCTGTATAGTGGTACATAGTATAGAATGTGGTATATAGTGGTACATAGTATAAAATGTGGTGTAGAGCTGTATAATGGTACATAGTATAGAATGTGGTGTATAGTGTTACATAGTATAGAATATGATGTATAGTGGTACATAGTATAGAATGTGGTGTATAGTAGTATATAGTATAGAATATGGTGTAGAGCTGTATAGTGGTACATAGTATAGAATGTGGTGTAGAGCTGTATAGTGGTACATAGTATAGAATATGGTGTATAGTGGTACATAGTATAGAATGTGGTGTAGAGCTGTATAATGGTACATATTATAGGATGTGGTGTATAGTGGTATATAGTATAGAATATGGTGTATAGAGGTACATAGTATAGAATATGGTTTATAGTGGTACATAGTCTAGAATGTGGTGTATAGTGGTACAAAGTATAGAATATGGTGTATAGTTGTACATAGTATAGAATGTGGTGTAGAGTTGTATAGTGGTACATACTATAGAATATGGTTTAGAGCTGTATAGTGGTGCATAGTATAGAATGTGTAATATAGTGGTACATAGTATAAAATGTGGTGTAGAGCTGTATAATGGTACATAGTATAGAATGTGGTGTATAGCGTTACATACTATAGAATATGATGTATAGTGGTACATAGTATAGAATGTGATGTATAGTAGTATATAGTATAGAATATGGTGTAGAGCTGTATAGTGGTACATAGTATAGAATATGGTGTAGAGGTGTATAGTGGTACATAGTATAGAATATGGTGTATAGTGGTATACAGTATAGAATGTGGTGTAGAGCTGTATAGTGGTTCATAGTATAGAAAATGGTGTATAGTGGTACATAGTATAGAATATGGGGTAAAGCTGTATAGTGGTATATAGTATAGAATATGGTGTATAGTGGTATATAGTATAGAATATGGTGTATAGTGGTATATTGTATAGAATATGGTATATAGAGGTACATAGTATAGAATATGGTGTATAGAGTTACATAGTATAGAATATGGTGTATAATGGTACATAGCCAAGAATGTGGTGTATAGTGGTACATAGAATATGGTGTATAGTGGTACATTGTATAGAATGTGGTGTAGAGCTGTATAGTGGTACATAGTATAGAATATGGTGAATAATGGTAAATAGTATAGAATGTGGTGTATTGTGGTACATAGTATAGAATATGGTGTATAGTGGTACATATTATAGAAAATGGTGTATAGAGGTACATAGTATAGAATATGGTGTATAGTGGTAAATAGTAAAGAATGTGTTGTATAGTGGTACATAATATAGAATTTGGTGTAGAGCTGTATAGTGGTACATAGTAAAGAATATGGTGTATAGAGGAACATAGTATAGAATGTTGTGTAGAGCTGTATAGTGGTTTATAGCATAGAATGTGGTGTATAGTGGTACATATTATAGAATGTGGTATAAAGCTGTATAGTGGTACATAGTATAGAATATGGTGAAAAATGGTAAATAGTATAGAATGTGGTGTATTGTGGTACATAGTATAGAATATGGTGTATAGTGGTACTTAGTATAGAATATGGTGTATAGTGGTACAAAGTATAGAATGTGGTGTAGAGCTAAATACTGGTACATAGTATAGAATATGGTATATAGAGGTACATAGTATAGAATATGGTGTATAGTGGTGCATAGTATAGAATGTGGTGTAGAGCTGTATAGTGGTACATAGTATAGAATGTGGTGTATAGTGGTACATAGTATAGAATATAGTGTATAGAGGTACAAAGTATAGAATATGGTGTATAGTGGAACATAGTACAGAATGTGGTGTATAGTGGTACATAGTCTTGAATATGGTATATAGTGGTACATAGTCTAGAATGTGTTGTACAGTGGTACATAGTATAGAATATGGTGTATAGTGGTACATAGTATAGAATGTGGTGTAGAGCTGTATAATGGTACATAGTATAGAATGTGGTGTATAGTGTTACATAGTATAGAATATGGTGTATAGTGGTACATAGTATATAAAGTGTTGTATAGTAGTATATAGTATAGAATATGGTGTAGAGCAGTATAGTGGTACATAGTATAGAATATGGTGTAGAGGTGTATAGTGGTATATAGTATAGAGTATTGTGTATAGTGATACATAGCATAGAATATGGTGTATAGTGGTACATAGTATAGAATATGGTGTATAGAGGTACATAGTATAGAATATGGTGTATTGTGGTACATAGTATGGAATACGTTGTATAGTGTATCATAGTATAGAATATGGTGTATTGTGGTACATAGTATAGAATATGGTGTATAGTGGTACATTGTAAAGAATATGGTGGATAGAGGTACATAGTTTAGAATGTGGTGTATAGTGGTACATAGTATAGAGTTTTGTGTAGAGCTGTAGAGTGGTACATAGTATAGAATATGGTGTAGAGGTGTATAGTGGTATATAGTATAGAGTATTGTGTATAGTGATACATAGCATAGAATATGGTGTAGAGCTGTATAGTGGTATGTAGTATAGAATATGGTGTATTGTGCTACATAGTATAGAATATGGTGTATAGTGGTATATAGTAGAGAATGTGGTGTAGAGCTGTATAGTTGTACATAGTATAGCATATGGTGTATAGTGGTACATAGTATAAAATACTGTGTATAGAGGTACATAGTATAGAATATGGTGTATAGTGGTACATAGTATAGAATGTGGTGTATAGTGGTGCATAGTTGGACATAGTACAGTATATACTAGTAGTGGTATAAAGTATAGAATGTGGTGTATAGTGGTATATGGTGTAGAGCTGTATTGTGGTACATAGTATAGAATGTGGTGTATAGTAGAACCTAGTATAGAATACAGTGTAGAGCTGTATAGTTGGACATAGTATAGAATGTGGTGTAGAGCTGTATAGTGGTACATAGTATAGAATATGGTGTATAGTGGTACATAGTATAGAATGTGTTGTAGAGCTGTATAGTGGTACATAGTATAGAATGTGGTGTATAGTGGTACATAGTATAGAATATGGTGTACACTGGAACATAGTATAGAATATGGTGTAGAGCTGTATAGTTGTATATATTATAGAATATGGTGTAGAGCTGTATAGTGGTACATAGTATAGAATGTGGTGTATAGTAGTACATAGTATAGAATACGGTGTAGAGCTGTATAGTTGGACATAGCATAGAATGTGGTGTAGAGCTGTATAGTGGTACATAGTATAAAATATTGTGTATAGTGGTACATAGTATAGAATGTGTTGTAGAGCTGTATAATGGTACATAGTATAGGATGTGGTGTATAGTTGTATATAGTATAGAATATGGTGTATAGTGGTACATAGTATAGAATATGGTGTATAGAGGTACATAGTATAGAATATGGTGTATTGTGGTACATAGTATGGAATACGTTGTATAGTGTATCATAGTATAGAATATGGTGTATTGTGGTACATAGTATAGAATATGGTGTATAGTGGTACATTGTAAAGAATATGGTGGATAGAGGTACATAGTTTAGAATGTGGTGTATAGTGGTACATAGTATAGAGTTTTGTGTAGAGCTGTAGAGTGGTACATAGTACAGAATATGGTGTATAGAGGTACATAGTATAGAATATGGTGTAGAGCTGTATAATGGTACATAGTATAGAATGTGGTGTATAGTTGTACATAGTATAGAATATGGTGTATAGTGGTACATAGTATAGAATATCATGTTTAGTGGTACATAGTATAGAATGTGGTGTAGAGCTGTACAGTGGTACATAGTATAGATTGTGGTGTAGAGCTGTAAAGTGGAACATAGTATAGAAAATGGTGTATAGAGGTACATAGTATAGAATATGGTGTATAGTGGTACATAGTATAGAATGTGGTGTAGAGCTGTATAGTGGTACATAGTATAGAATGTGGTGTATGGTGGTATATAGTATAGAATATAGTGTATAGAGGCACATAGTATAGAATATGGTGTATAGTGGTACATAGTATAGAATGTGGTGTACAGTGGTACATAGTATAGAATGTGTTTACAGAGGTATATAGTATAGAATATGGTGTATAGTGATACATAGTCTAGAATATGGTGTATAGTGGTACATAGAATATGATTTATAGTGGTACATAGTATAGAATGTGGTGTAGAGCTGAATAGTGGCACATAGTATAGAATATGGTGTATAGTGGTACATAGTATAGAATGTGGTGTAGTGCTGTTAAGTGTTATATAGTATAGAATGTGGTGTATAGTGCTACATAGTATAGAATATGGTGTATAGTGGTACTTAGTATAGAATGTAATCTATAGCAGTATAGAGTATAGAATATGGTGTAGAGCTGTACAGTTGTACATAATATAGAATGTGGTATAGAGCTGTATAGTAGTACATAGCATTGAATATGGTGTAGAGGTGTATAGTGGTACATAGTATAGAATTTGGTGTATAGTGGTAAATAGTATAGAATATGGTGTAGAGCTGTATAATGGTTCATAGTATAGAATATTGTGTATAGGGGTACATAGTATAGAATATGGGGTAGAGCTGTATAGTTGTATATAGTATAGAATATGGTGTATAGTGGTACATTGTTTAGAATATGGTTAATACTGGTATATAGTATAGAATATGGTGTATAGAGGTAAATAGTATAGAATAAGGTGTAAAAAGGTAAATATTATAGAATATGGTGTATACTGGTACATAGTCTAGAATGTGGTGTATAGTGGTACATAGAATAAGGTGTATAGTGGTACATTGTATAGAATGTGGTGTAGAGCTGTATAGTGGTACATAGTATAGAGTATGGTGTATAGTGGTACATAGTATTGAATGTGGTGAAGAGCTGTATAGTGGAACATAGTATAGAATATGGTGTATAATGGTACATAGTATAGAATATGGTGTATAGTGGTACATAGTATAGAATGTGGTGTAGAGCTGTATAGTGGTACATAGTATAGAATATTGTTTAGAGCTGTATAGTGGTACATAGTATAAAATGTGGTATATAGTGGTACATATTATAGAATGTGGTGTAGAGCTGTATAATACTACATAGTATAGAATGTGGTGTATAGTGTTACATAGTATAGAATATGGTGTATAGTGGTACATAGTATAGAATGTGTTGTATAGTAGTATATAGTATAGAATATGGTGTAGAGCAGTATAGTGGTACATAGTATAGAATATGGTGTAGAGGTGTATAGTGGTATATAGTATAGAATATGGTGTATAGTTGTATATAGTATAGAATGTGGTGTAGAGCTGTATAGTGGTTCATAGTATAGAAAATGATGTATAGTGGTACATAGTATAGAATGTGGTGTAGAGCTGAATAGTGGTACATAGTATAGAATATGGTGTATAGTCGTACATAGTATAGAATGTGGTGTATAGTGCTACATAGTATAGAATATTGTGTATAGTGGTACTTAGTATAGAATGTGGTCTATAGTATTATATAGTATAGAATATGGTGTAGAGCTGTAGAGTTGTACATAGTATAGAATGTGGTATAGAGCTGTATAGTGGTACATAGCATAGAATATGGTATAGAGGTGTATAGTGCTACATAGTATAGAATATGGTGTAGAGCTGTATAGTGGTATATAGTATAGAATATGGTGTAGAGCTGTAAAGTGGTGCATAGTATAGAGTATTGTGTATAGTGATACATACCATAGAATATGGTGTAGAGCTGTATAGTGGTATGTAGTATAGAATATGGTGTATAGTGCTACATAGTATAGAATATGGTGTATAGTGGTATATAGTATAGAATGTGGTGTGGAGCTGTATAGTGGTACATAGTATAGCATATGGTGTATAGTGGTACATAGTATAAAATACTGTGTATAGAGGTACATAGTATAGAATATGGTGTATAGTGGTACATAGTATAGAAAGTGGTGTATAGTGGTGCATAGTTGTACATAGTATAGAGTGTGGTGTAGTGGTATAAAGTATAGAATGTGGTGTATAGTGGTATATGGTGTAGAGCTGTATAGTTGTACATAGTATAGAATGTGGTGTATATTAGAACATAGTATAGAATGTGGTGTAGAGCTGTATAGTGGTACATAGTATAGAATATGGTGTATAGTGGTACATAGTATAGAATGTGTTGTAGAGATGTATAGTGGTACATAGTATAGAATGTGGTGTATAGTGGTACATAGTATAGAATGTGGTGTATAGAGGTACATAGTATAGAATATGGTGTATAGTGGTACATAGTATAGAATGTGGTGTAGAGCTGTATAATGGTACATAGTATAGGATGTGGTGTATAGTGGTATATAGTATAGAATATGGTGTATAGAGGTACATAGTATAGAATATGGTGTATAGTGGTACATAGTCTAGAATGTGGTGTACAGTGGTATATAGTATAGAATATGGTGTATAGTGGTACATAGTATAGAATGTGGTGTAGAGCTGTAGAGTGGTACATAGTATAGAATATTGTTTAGAGCTGTATAGTGGTACATAGTATAAAATGTGGTATATAGTGGTACATATAGAATGTGGTGTTGAGCTGTATAATGGTACATAGTATAGAATGTGGTGTATAGTGGTACATAGTATAGAATGTGTTGTATAGTAGTATATAGTTTAGAATATGGTGTAGAGCAGTATAGTGGTACATAGTATAGAATATGGTGTAGAGGTGTATAGTGGTATATAGTATAGAATATGGTGTATAGTGGTACATAGTATAGAATGTGTTTACAGAGGTATATAGTATAGAATATGGTGTATAGTGATACATAGTCTAGAATATTGTGTATAGTGGTACATAGAATATGATTTATAGTGGTACATAGTATAGAATGTGGTGTAGAGCTGAATAGTGGCACATAGTATAGAATATGGTGTATAGTGGTACATAGTATAGAATGTGGTGTAGTGCTGTTTAGTGTTACATAGTATAGAATGTGGTGTATAGTGCTACATAGTATAGAATATGGTGTATAGTGGTACTTAGTATAGAATGTGATCTATAGCAGTATAGAGTATAGAATATGGTGTAGAGCTGTACAGTTGTACATAATATAGAATGTGGTATAGAGCTGTATAGTAGTACATAGCATTGAATATGGTGTAGAGGTGTATAGTGGTACATAGTATAGAATTTGGTGTATAGTGGTAAATAGTATAGAATATGGTGTAGAGCTGTATAATGGTTCATAGTATAGAATATTGTGTATAGGGGTACATAGTATAGAATATGGGGTAGAGCTGTATAGTTGTATATAGTATAGAATATGGTGTATAGTGGTACATTGTTTAGAATATGGTTAATACTGGTATATAGTATAGAATATGGTGTATAGAGGTAAATAGTATAGAATAAGGTGTAAAAAGGTAAATATTATAGAATATGGTGTATAGTGGTACATAGTCTAGAATGTGGTGTATAGTGGTACATAGAATAAGGTGTATAGTGGTACATTGTATAGAATGTGGTGTAGAGCTGTATAGTGGTACATAGTATAGAGTATGGTGTATAGTGGTACATAGTATTGAATGTGGTGAAGAGCTGTATAGTGGAACATAGTATAGAATATGGTGTATAATGGTACATAGTATAGAATATGGTGTATAGTGGTACATAGTATAGAATGTGGTGTAGAGCTGTATAGTGGTACATAGTATAGAATATTGTTTAGAGCTGTATAGTGGTACATAGTATAAAATGTGGTATATAGTGGTACATATTATAGAATGTGGTGTAGAGCTGTATAATACTACATAGTATAGAATGTGGTGTATAGTGTTACATAGTATAGAATATGGTGTATAGTGGTACATAGTATAGAATGTGTTGTATAGTAGTATATAGTATAGAATATGGTGTAGAGCAGTATAGTGGTACATAGTATAGAATATGGTGTAGAGGTGTATAGTGGTATATAGTATAGAATATGGTGTATAGTTGTATATAGTATAGAATGTGGTGTAGAGCTGTATAGTGGTTCATAGTATAGAAAATGATGTATAGTGGTACATAGTATAGAATGTGGTGTAGAGCTGAATAGAATATGGTGTATAGTCGTACATAGTATAGAATGTGGTGTACAGCTGTATAGTGTTACATAGTGTAGAATGTGGTGTATAGTGCTACATAGTATAGAATATTGTGTATAGTGGTACTTAGTATAGAATGTGGTCTATAGTAGTATATAGTATAGAATATGGTGTAGAGCTGTAGAGTTGTACATAGTATAGAATGTGGTATAGAGCTGTATAATGGTACATAGCATAGAATATGGTATAGAGGTGTATAGTGCTACATAGTATAGAATATGGTGTAGAGCTGTATAGTGGTATATAGTATAGAATATGGTGTAGAGCTGTAAAGTGGTGCATAGTATAGAGTATTGTGTATAGTGATACATACCATAGAATATGGTGTAGAGCTGTATAGTGGTATGTAGTATAGAATATGGTGTATAGTGCTACATAGTACAGAATATGGTGTATAGTGGTATATACTATAGAATGTGGTGTGGAGCTGTATAGTGGTACATAGTATAGCATATGGTGTATAGTGGTACATAGTATAAAATACTGTGTATAGAGGTACATAGTATAGAATATGGTGTATAGTGGTACATAGTATAGAAAGTGGTGTATAGTGGTGCATAGTTGTACATAGTATAGAGTGTGGTGTAGTGGTATAAAGTATAGAATGTGGTGTATAGTGGTATATGGTGTAGAGCTGTATAGTGGTACATAGTATAGAATGTGGTGTATATTAGAACATAGTATAGAATACGGTGTAGAGCTGTATAGTTGAACATAGTATAGAATGTGGTGTAGAGCTGTATAGTGGTACATAGTATAGAATATGGTGTATAGTGGTACATAGTATAGAATGTGTTGTAGAGCTGTATAGTGGTACATAGTATAGAATGTGGTGTATAGTGGTACATAGTATAGAATGTGGTGTATAGAGGTACATAGTATAGAATATGGTGTATAGTGGTACATAGTATAGAATGTGGTGTAGAGCTGTATAATGGTACATAGTATAGGATGTGGTGTATAGTGGTATATAGTATAGAATATGGTGTATAGAGGTACATAGTATAGAATATGGTGTATAGTGGTACATAGTCTAGAATGTGGTGTACAGTGGTATATAGTATAGAATATGGTGTATAGTGGTACATAGTATAGAATGTGGTGTAGAGCTGTAGAGTGGTACATAGTATAGAATATTGTTTAGAGCTGTATAGTGGTACATAGTATAAAATGTGGTATATAGTGGTACATATAGAATGTGGTGTTGAGCTGTATAATGGTACATAGTATAGAATGTGGTGTATAGTGGTACATAGTATAGAATGTGTTGTATAGTAGTATATAGTTTAGAATATGGTGTAGAGCAGTATAGTGGTACATAGTATAGAATATGGTGTAGAGGTGTATAGTGGTATATAGTATAGAATATGGTGTATAGTTGTATATAGTATAGAATGTGGTGTAGAGCTGTATAGTGGTTCATAGTATAGAAAATGATGTATAGTTGTACATAGTATAGAATGTGGTGTAGAGCTGAATAGTGGTACATAGTATAGAATATGGTGTATTGTTACATAGAATAGAATGTGGTGTATAGTGCTACATAGTATAGAATCTTGTGTATAGTGGTACTTAGTATAGAATGTGGTCTATAGTAGTATATAGTATAGAATATGGTGTAGAGCTGTACAGTTGTACATAGTATAGAATGTGGTATAGAGCTGTATAGTTGTACATAGCATAGAATATGGTGTAGAGGTGTATAGTGCTACATAGTATAGAATATTGTGTATAGTGGTATATAGTATAGAATATGGTGTATAGTGGTATATAGTATAGAATATGGTGTATAGAGGTACATAGTATAGAATATGGTGTATAGAGTTACATAGTATAGAATATGGTGTATAATGGTACATAGTCTAGAATGTGGTGTATAATGGTATATAAAATATGGAGTATAGTGGTACATAGTATAGAATGTGGTGTAGAGCTGTATAGTGGTACATAGTATAGAATATGGTGTATAGTGGTACATAGTATAGAATATGGTGTATAGTAGTATATAGTATAGAATATGGTATAGAGCTGTATTGTGGTATATAGTATAGAATATGGTGTAGAGCTGTATAGTGGTACATAGTATAGAATATGGTGTAGAGCTGTATAGTGGTACGTAGTATACAATATGGTGTATAGTGGTAAATAGTATAGAATATGGTGTAGAGCTGTAAAGTGGTGCATAGTATAGAGTATTGTGTATAGTGATACATACCATAGAATATAGTGCAGAGCTGTATAGTGGTTCGTAGTATAGAATATGGTGTATAGTGCTACATAGTATAGAATATGGTGTATAGTGGTATATAGTATAGAATGTTGTGTAGAACTGTATAGTGGTACATAGTATAGCATATGGTGTATAGTGGTACATAGTATAGAATATGGTGTATAGAGGTACATAGTATAGAATATGGTGCATAGTGGTACATAGTACAGAATGTGGTAAATAGTGGTGCATAGTGGTACTTAGTATAGAGTGTGGTGTAGTGGTACATAGTATAGAATATGGTGTATAGTGGTATATGGTGTAGAGCTGTATAGTGGTACATAGTTTAGAATGTGGTGTATAGTAGTACATAGTATAGAATATGGTGTAGAGCTGTATAGTGGTACATAGTATAGAAAGTGTTGTAGAGCTGTATAGTGGTACATAGTATAGAATATGGTGTATTGTAGTACATAGTATAGAATGTGTTGTAGAGCTGTATAGTGGTACATAGTATAGAATATGGTGTATAGTGGTACATAGTATAGAATATGGTGTAGAGCTGTATTGTGGAACATAATATAGAATATGGTGTATAGTGGTACATAGTATAGAATATGGTGTATAGAGGTACATAGTATACAATATGGTGTATAGTGGTACATAGTATGGAATATGGTGTATTTTGGTACATAGTATAGAATATGGTGTATAGTGGTACATTGTATAGAATATGGTGTATAGAGGTAAATAGTATAGAATATTGTGTATAGTGGTACATAGTATAGAATGTGGTGTATGGTGGTACATAGTATAGAATTTGGTGTAGAGCTGTATAGTGGTACATAGTATAGAATATGGTGTGTAGAGGTTCATAGTATAGAATGTGGTGTAGAGCTGTATAGTGGTACATAGTATAGAATGTGTTGTATAGTGGTACTTAGTACAGAATGTGGTGTAACGCTGTATAATGGTACATAGTATAGAATGTGGTGTATAGTGGTACATAGTATAGAATATGGTGTATAGTGGTACATAGTATAGAATATGGTGTATAGTGGTACGTAGTATAGAATGTGGTGTAGAGCTGTATAGTGGTACATAGTATAGATTGTGGTGTAGAGCTGTAAAGTGGTACACAGAATAGAAAATGTTGTATATAGGTACATAGTATAGAATGTGGTGTATGGTGGTATATAGTATAGAATATAGTGTATAGAGGCACATAGTATAGAATATGGTGTATAGTGGTACATAGTATAGAATGTGGTTTATAGTGGTACACAGTATAGAATGTGGTGTAGGGCTGTATAGTGGTACATAGTGTAGAATATGGTGTATAGTGGTACATAGTATAGAATGTGGTGTAGAGCTTTATAGTGGTACATAATATAGAATATGGTGTATAGTGGTTCATAGTATAGAATGTGGTGTAGAGCTGTATAGTTGTACATAGTATAGAATATGGTGTATAGTGGTACATAGTATAGAATGTGGTTTAAAGCTGTATAATGGTACATACTATAGAATGTGGTTTAAAGCAGTATAGTGGTACATAGTATAGAATATGGTGTATAGCAGTATATAGTATAGAATATGGTATAGAGCTGTATTGTGGTACATAGTATAGAATATGGTGTATAGCAGTATATAGTATAGAATATGGTATAGAGCTGTATTGTGGTATATAGTATAGAATATGGTGTAGAGCTGTATAGTGGTACATAGTATAGAATATGGTGTAGAGCTGTATAGTGGTACATAGTATACAATATGATGTATAGTGGTAAATAGTATAGAATATGGTGTAGAGCTGTAAAGTGGTGCATAGTATAGAGTATTGTGTATAGTGATACATAGCATAGAATATGGTGTAGGGCTGTATAGTGGTACGTAGTATAGAATATGGTGTATAGTGCTACATTGTATAGAATATGGTGTATAGAGGTACATAGTATAGAATATGGTGTATAGTGGTACATAGTATAGAATGTGGTGTATAGTGGTGCATAGTGGTTCATAGTATAGAGTGTGGTGTAGTGGTACATAGTATAGAATGTGGTGTATAGTGGTATACGGTGTAGAGCTGTATAGTGGTACATAGTTTATAATGTGGTGTATAGTAGTACATAGTATAGAATGCGGTGTAGAGCTGTACAGTGGTACATAGTAAAGAATGTGGTGTAGAGCTGTATAGTGGTACATAGTATAGAATATGGTGTATAGTGGTACATAGTATAGAATATGGTGTATAGTGGTACATAGTATAGAATATGATGTAGAGCCGTACTGTGGTACATAATATAGACTATGGTGTATAGTGGTACATAGTATAGAATATGGTGTATAGAGGTACATAGTATAGAATATGGTGTATAGTGGTCCATAGTATGGAATACGGTGTATAGTAGTACATAGTATAGAATATGGTGTATAGTGGTACATAGTATAGAATGTGATGTATAGTGGTGCATAGTATAGAATTTGGTGTAGAGGTGTATAGTGGTACATAGTTTAGAATATGGTGTATAGTGGTACATTGTATAGAATATGGTGTATAGAGGTACATAGTATAGAATATGGTGTATAGTGGTACATAGTATAGAATGTGGTGTATAGTGGTATATAGTATAGAATTTGGTGTAGAGGTGTATAGTGGTACATAGTATAGAATATGTTGTATAGAGGTACATAGTATAGAATGTGGTGTCGAGCTGTATAGTGGTACATAGTATAGAATGTGTTGTATTGTGGTACTTAGTATAGAATGTGTTGTAAAGCTGTATAATGGTACATAGTATAGAATCTGGTGTATAGTGGTACATAATATAGAATATGGTGTATAGTGATACATAGTATAGAATATGGTGTATAGTGGTACATAGTATAGAATGTGGTGTAGAGCTGTATAGTGGTACATAGTATAGATTGTGGTGTAGAGCTGTAAAGTGGTACATAGTAAAGAAAATGATGTATAGAGGTACATAGTAGAGAATATGGTGTATAGTGGTACATAGCATAGTATGTGGTGTAGAGCTGTATAGTGGTACATAGTATAGAATGTGTAGTATGGTGGTATATAGTATAGAATATAGTGTAAAGAGGCACATAGTATAGAATATGGTGTATAGTGGTACATAGTATAGAATGTGGTGTATAGTGGTACATAGTATAGAATGTGGTGTATAGAGGTACATAGTATAGAATATGGTGTATAGTGGTACACAGTCTAGAATATGGTGTATAGTGGTACATAGAATATTATGTATAGTGGTACATAGTATAGAATGTGGTGTAGAGCTGAATAGTGGTACATAGTATAGAATATGGTGTATATTGGTACACATTATAGAATGTGGTGTAGAGCTGTATATTGTTACATAGTATAGAATGTGGTGTATAGTGCTACATAGTATAGAATATGGTGTATAGTGGTACATAGTATAGAATGTGGTGTATAGTAGTATATAGTATAGAATATGGTGTAGAGCTGTATACTGGTACATAGTATAGAATGTGGTGTAGAACTGTATATTGGTACATAGTAAAGAATATGGTGTATAGTGGTACATAGTATAGAATGTGGTGTATAGTGGTACATAATATAGAATGTGGTGCAGAGCTGTATAATGGTACATAGTCTAGAATGTGGTTTATAGTGGTACATAGTATAGAATATGGTGTACAGCGGTACATAGTATAGAATGTGGAGTAGAGATGTATAGTGGTACATAGTAGGGGTGAGCGGGTTCGGATTTCTGAAATCCGAACCCCCCCGAGCCCCCCCGATCCGAGTCCGATCCGAGTCAGGCTCGACTTTTCCCGCCTGACTCGGATCTGACATCGAGGCAAAACGTCATCATCCCGCCTTCCGAGTCTCGCGGGTTTTGGATCCTATATAAGGTACCCGCGTCGGCGCCATTTTCTCACTCGGCTGTGGACAGTGAAGAGGGAGGGTGGGAGTTAGTGCTGTGTAGTGTAGTGTAGTGTAGTGCTGCTGTTGTCCACTACTTCAAAGTCCATAGGGGCTGGCTGTGTTGTGCTGTGCTGCTGTTGTTAATAGGGGCTGTGTCCACTACTTCAAAGTCCATAGGGGCTGGCTGGACTGTGTTGTGCAGTCAGTTCCAAAGTCCTGTGCAGTGTCCCAGTCCTAAAGGGGTGCTGTAGTGTTGTCCAGGGGGTGCTCTGTCCATCAGGGGTGCTCCCCCCAAGTGCTAAAAAAATAATATATTTTCTGTGTTTGTGAATTGTGTGCGCAGTAGCCGCACGTGCATCAACAAAGTAGTGCCAAGCGTGCGCCTGTGTCATAAGTAAAGGGCCGGCTGGCTTGACCGTTAAGGGTGCTGTAACCCCCGAAAGTACACTCCAGTCCAAACCAAAAAAAAAATTATTTTCTGTGTTTGTGAATTGTGTGCGCAGTAGCCGCACGTGCATCAACAAAGTAGTGCCAAGCGTGCGCCTGTGTCATAAGTAAAGGGCCGGCTGGCTTGACCGTTAAGGGTGCTGTAACCCCCGAAAGTACACTCCAGTCCAAACCTAAAAAAAAATTATTTTCTGTGTTTGTGAATTGTGTGCGCAGTAGCCGCACGTGCATCAACAAAGTAGTGCCAAGCGTGCGCCTGTGTCATAAGTAAAGGGCCGGCTGGCTTGACCGTTAAAGGGTGCTGTAACCCCCGAAAGTACACTCCAGTCCAAACCAAAAAAAAATTATTTTCTGTGTTTGTTAATTGTGTGCGCAGTAGCCGCACGTGCATCAACAAAGTAGTGCCAAGCGTGCGCCTGTGTCATAAGTAAAGGGCCGGCTGGCTTGACCGTTAAGGGTGCTGTAACCCCCGAAAGTACACTCCAGTCCAAACCAAAAAAAAATTATTTTCTGTGTTTGTGAATTGTGTGCGCAGTAGCCGCACGTGCATCAACAAAGTAGTGCCAAGAGTGCCCCTGTGTCATAAGTAAAGGGCCGGCTGGCTTGACCGTTAAAGGGTGCTGTAACCCCCGAAAGTACACTCCAGTCCAAACCAAAAAAAAATTATTTTCTGTGTTTGTGAATTGTGTGCGCAGTAGCCGCACGTGCATCAACAAAGTAGTGCCAAGCGTGCGCCTGTGTCATAAGTAAAGGGCCGGCTGGCTTGACCGTTAAAGGGTGCTGTAACCCCTGAAAGTACACTCCAGTCCAAACCAAAAAAAAATTATTTTCTGTGTTTGTGAATTGTGTGCGCAGTAGCCGCACGTGCATCAACAAAGTAGTGTCAAGCGTTCGCCTGTGTCATAAGTAAAGGGCCGGCTGGCTTGACCGTTAAGGGTGCTGTAACCCCCGAAAGTACACTCCAGTCCAAACCAAAAAAAAAATTATTTTCTGTGTTTGTGAATTGTGTGCGCAGTAGCCGCACGTGCATCAACAAAGTAGTGCCAAGCGTGCGCCTGTGTCATAAGTAAAGGGCCGGCTGGCTTGACCGTTAAGGGTGCTGTAACCCCCGAAAGTACACTCCAGTCCAAACCAAAAAAAAAATTATTTTCTGTGTTTGTGAATTGTGTGCGCAGTAGCCGCACGTGCATCAACAAAGTAGTGCCAAGCGTGCGCCTGTGTCATAAGTAAAGGGCCGGCTGGCTTGACCGTTAAGGGTGCTGTAACCCCCGAAAGTACACTCCAGTCCAAACCTAAAAAAAAATTATTTTCTGTGTTTGTGAATTGTGTGCGCAGTAGCCGCACGTGCATCAACAAAGTAGTGCCAAGCGTGCGCCTGTGTCATAAGTAAAGGGCCGGCTGGCTTGACCGTTAAAGGGTGCTGTAACCCCCGAAAGTACACTCCAGTCCAAACCAAAAAAAAATTATTTTCTGTGGTTGTGAATTGTGTGCGCAGTAGTCGCACGTGCATCAACAAAGTAGTGCCAAGCGTGCGCCTGTGTCATAAGTAAAGGGCCGGCTGGCTTGACCGTTAAGGGTGCTGTAACCCCCGAAAGTACACTCCAGTCCAAACCTAAAAAAAAATTATTTTCTGTGTTTGTGAATTGTGTGCGCAGTAGCCGCACGTGCATCAACAAAGTAGTGCCAAGAGTGCGCCTGTGTCATAAGTAAAGGGCCGGCTGGCTTGACCGTTAAAGGGTGCTGTAACCCCCGAAAGTACACTCCAGTCCAAACCAAAAAAAAATTATTTTCTGTGTTTGTGAATTGTGTGCGCAGTAGCCGCACGTGCATCAACAAAGTAGTGCCAAGCGTGCGCCTGTGTCATAAGTAAAGGGCCGGCTGGCTTGACCGTTAAAGGGTGCTGTAACCCCTGAAAGTACACTCCAGTCCAAACCAAAAAAAAATTATTTTCTGTGTTTGTGAATTGTGTGCGCAGTAGCCGCACGTGCATCAACAAAGTAGTGCCAAGCGTGCGCCTGTGTCATAAGTAAAGGGCCGGCTGGCTTGACCGTTAAGGGTGCTGTAACTCCCGAAAGTACACTCCAGTCCAAACCAAAAAAAAAATTATTTTCTGTGTTTGTGAATTGTGTGCGCAGTAGCCGCACGTGCATCAACAAAGTAGTGCCAAGCGTGCGCCTGTGTCATAAGTAAAGGGCCGGCTGGCTTGACCGTTAAGGGTGCTGTAACCCCCGAAAGTACACTCCAGTCCAAACCAAAAAAAAAATTATTTTCTGTGTTTGTGAATTGTGTGCGCAGTAGCCGCACGTGCATCAACAAAGTAGTGCCAAGCGTGCGCCTGTGTCATAAGTAAAGGGCCGGCTGGCTTGACCGTTAAGGGTGCTGTAACCCCCGAAAGTACACTCCAGTCCAAACCTAAAAAAAAATTATTTTCTGTGTTTGTGAATTGTGTGCGCAGTAGCCGCACGTGCATCAACAAAGTAGTGCCAAGCGTGCGCCTGTGTCATAAGTAAAGGGCCGGCTGGCTTGACCGTTAAAGGGTGCTGTAACCCCCGAAAGTACACTCCAGTCCAAACCAAAAAAAATTATTTTCTGTGTTTGTGAATTGTGTGCGCAGTAGCCGCACGTGCATCAACAAAGTAGTGCCAAGCGTGCGCCTGTGTCATAAGTAAAGGGCCGGCTGGCTTGACCGTTAAAGGGTGCTGTAACCCCCAAAGTACACTCCAGTCCAAACCAAAAAAAAATTATTTTCTGTGTTTGTGAATTGTGTGCGCAGTAGCCGCACGTGCATCAACAAAGTAGTGCCAAGAGTGCGCCTGTGTCATAAGTAAAGGGCCGGCTGGCTTGACCGTTAAAGGGTGCTGTAACCCACAAAGTACACTCCAGTCCGAACCAAAAAAAAATTTATTTTCTGTGTTTAGCCGCACGTATATATCAAATCGATATAACATAAATGGAGGACCAAACTTTCTCCGATAAAAATAAAATAGAGAAAGATCAAGAACCACTTCCTCCTAGTGCTGAAGCTGCTGCCACTAGTCATGACATAGACGATAACATGCCATCAACGTCGTCTGCCAAGGCCGATGCCCAATGTCATAGTAGAGGGCACATACAATCCCAAATGGCAAAGTTCAGGAAAATGACCTTGAAAAAGACATTTAAATCAGCTGAAGAGAAACGTAAACTTGCCAATATGCCATTTACGACACGGAGTGGCAAGGAACGGCTAAGGTCGATCCCTAGTATGTTCATGACTAGTGGTTCAGCTTCACATGACGATGGAAGCACTCCTCCCACTAAAAAAATCAAAAGAGTTAAGCTGGCAAAAGCACAGCGAAGAACTATGCTTTCTAAGAAGATATCACAAATCCCCAAAGAGAGTCCAAGTGTGGTGGTGGTTGCGATGCCTGACCTTCCCAGCACTGGACGGGAAGAGGTGGCTCTTTCCACCATTTGCACGCCCCCTGCAAGTGCTGAAAGGAGCACCCACAGTCCACTTGCTGATATGCAAATTGAAGATGTCACTGTTGAAGTACAACAGGATGAGGATACTGGTGTAGCTGGCGCTGAGGAGGAAGTTGGCGAGGAGGATTCTGATGGTGATGTGGTTTGTTTAAATCAGGCTCCGGGGGAGACAGTTGTTGTCCGTGGGATGAAAAAGCCCATCACGGTCATGCCTGGGCAGAAGACCAAACATTCCACCTCTTTGGTCTGGCAATATTTCTATCCAAATCCGGACAACAACTGTCTTGCCATATGTACCATATGTAAAGGTGAAATAAGTAGGGGTAGGGACGTCAACCACC
The DNA here is from genome assembly GCA_031769625.1 of Taudactylus pleione. NCBI lineage: Eukaryota > Metazoa > Chordata > Amphibia > Anura > Myobatrachidae > Taudactylus > Taudactylus pleione. The sequence continues at coordinate 61,947 of JAUIMM010000747.1, forward strand.
TAGGAACATCCTCCCTTATACGGCACCTGCAGCGCGTTCATAAAAAGTTACTGTCAAGTTCAGAAACTTTGGCTCAGACCGTAAGCAGTCCAGGGACACCTAAATCCCGTTGTCCTGTTGTATCCAAGCGCCTGCAAACCACACCGTCAACTCCCTCCTCGTCAATTTCCTCCTTAGTCAGGATCGGAAGTAGTCCTGCAGGCCATATCACTGGCATGACTGACTCTCCTATCCGGGATTCCTCCGGAGGATCCTGCATTGCTACGCCTACTGCTGCCGCTGCTGCTGTTGCTGCTGCTGCTGGGAGTCGTTCATCATCCCAGAGAGGAAGTAGGAACACCACTACTTTTACTAAACAATTGACCCTCCAACAGTCCTTAGCGAGGAGGATGAAGTACGACAGCAGTCATCCTGAAGCAAAACGTATAACTGAGGCCTTGACTGCTATGTTGGTGTTAGACGTGCGTCCGGTATCCGCCATTAGTGCAGTGGGATTTAGACAATTGATGGAGGTAGTGTGTCCCCGGTTCCAAATCCCGTCTAGATTCCACTTCACTAGGCAGGCGATACCGAGACTGTACAGAAACGTCAGAAAAAGTGTCCTCAGTGTCCTGAAAAATGCCGTTGTACACAATGTCCACTTAACCACGGACATGTGGACAAGTGGAACAGGGCAGACTAAGGACTATATGACTGTGACAGCCCACTGGGTAGATGTATCACCTTACGCAGCAACAGCAGCAGCGTCACCAGTAGCAGCATCTCAGAAACGCCAGCTCGTTACAAGGCAGGCTACGCTGTGTATCACCGGTTTCAGTAAGAGGCACACCGCCGACAACCTCTTAGAGAAACTGAGGGAAATCATCGCCCAGTGGCTTACCCCACTTAGACTCTCCTGGGGATTTGTGATATCTGACAACGCCACCAATATTGTGCGGGCATTACATCTGGGCAAATTCCAGCACGTCCCATGTTTTGCTCACACAATAAACTTGGTGGTGCAGAATTTTCTGAAAAGCGACAGGGGCGTGCAGGAGACGCTTTGGGTGGCCCGAAAAATTTCTGGCCACTTTCGCCATTCAGCGACTGCGTGCCGAAGACTGGAGCGCCAGCAAACACTCTTGAACCTGCCCCGCCATCACCTGAAGCAAGAGGTTGTGACGCGGTGGAACTCAACCCTCTATATGCTTCAGAGGATGGAGGAGCAGCAAAAGGCCATACAAGCCTATACATCCACCTATGACATAGGCAAAGGAGGGGGTATGCACCTGACTCAAGCGCAGTGGAGAATGATTTCCGTGTTGTGCAAGGTTCTTCAGCCCTTCGAACTTGCCACACGTGAAGTCAGTTCAGACACTGCCAGCTTGAGTCAGGTCATTCCCCTCATCAGGCTTTTGCAGAAGCAGCTGGAGAAAGTGAAGGAGGAGCTAAGACGGAGCGATTCCGCTCGGCATGTGGGACTTGTGGATGAAGCCCTTCATTCGCTTTGCCAGGATTCCAGGGTGGTCAATCTGTTGAAATCAGACCACTACATTTTGGCCACCGTGCTCGATCCTAGGTTTAAAGCCTATGTGGTGTCTCTCTTTCCGGCCGACACAAGCCTGCAGAGGTGCAAAGACCTGCTGGTGAACACACTGTCAGCTGAAGCGGAACGTGACACGTCAACGGCTCCTTTTTCATTTTCTCCCGCAACTGGGGCTGCCAGGAAAAAACTTAGGTATCCTAAGCAACCCGCTGGCGGTGATGCAGGGCAGGCAGGACCAAGTTTGGACATCTGGTCCGGACTGAAGGACCTGGCAACAATTTCTGACATGTCTACTGTCACTGCATATGATACTGTCACCATTGACAGAATGGTGGAGGATTACATCGGTGACAGCATCCAAGTAGGCATGTCAGACAGTCCATACCTGTACTGGCAGGAAAAAGAGGCAATTTGGAGGCCCCTGTACAAACTGGCTCTATTTTACCTGAGTTGCCCCCCCTCCAGTGTGTACTCCGAAAGAGTGTTTAGTGCAGCCGGGAACCTTGTCAGCGAAAGGCGTAGGAGGTTGCTTCCACAGAATGTGGAGAAGATGATGTTCATCAAAATGAATTATCAGCTCTTCCAGGGAGACCAGCCTCCAGAAGGTACAGAGGGACCTGTGGTGGTGGATTCAAGTGGGGACGAGTTAATACTTTGTGAGGATGAGGATGTACACACTGAAGAGGGTGAGGAATCGGTGGATGAGGAGGATGAGGATGACATCTTGCCTCCGTAGAGCCAGTTTGTGCAGGGACACATTAATTGCCAGCTTGTTTTGTGGGGGCCCAAACGAACCAATCATTTCAGCCACAGTTGTGTGGCAGACCCTGGCGCTGAAATGATTGATTTGTTAAAGTGTGCATGTCCTGTTTATACAACATAAGGGTGGGTGGGAGGGCCCAAGGACAATTCCATCTTGCACCTCTTTTTTTCTTTGCATTATGTACAGTTTGGGGCCTAGTTTTTCTAACTGCCATCCTGCCTGCCACTGCAGTGTCACTCCTAGATGGGTCACGTGTTTGTGCCGCCCACTCGTGTCGCTTAGCATAGTCATCCAGCTACCTCGGTGCAACCTTTTGGACATAAAAACACTATTGTGAGGTGTGAGGTGTTCAGAATAGACTGGAAATGAGTGGAAATTAAGGTTATTGAGGTTAATAATAGCATAGGAGCAGAAAAACCTACAAATTCTGTGATTTTAGCTGTTTTTATGCTTTTTTTCAAAAAAATACAGATCCAAAACACAAAACCCAGAACCCAAAACACGGAAGGGTGGTTTTGGCAAAACCAATCCAGATCCAAAACACGAAGAAAGATCCAGATCCAAAACCAAAACACAAAACACGAAAAGTGGCCGGTGCACACCCCTAGTACATAGTATAGAATATGGTGTAGAGCTGTATAGTAGTACATAGTATAGAATGTGGTATATAGTGGTACATTTTATAGAATATGGTGTATAGTGGTACATAGTATAGAATGTGGTGTATAGTAGTATATAGTATAGATTATGGTGTAGAGCTATATAGTAGAACTTAGTATAGAATGTGGTATAGAGCTGTATAGTGGTACATAGTATAGAGTATGGTGTAGAGGTGTATAGTGGTACATAGTATAGAAAATGGTGCATAGTGGTACATAGTATAGAAGATGGTGTATAGTGGTACATAGTACAGAATATGGTGTACATTGGTACATAGTATAGAATGTGTTGTAGAGCTGTATAGTGGTACATAGTATAGAATATGGTGTATAGTGGTCCATAGTATAGAATATGGTGTATAGTGGTACATAGTATAGAATATGGTGTAGAGCTGTATTGTGGTACATAATATAGAATATGGTGTATAGTGGTACATATTATAGAATATGGTGTATAGATTTACATAGTATAGAATATGGTGTATAGTGGTACATAATATGGAATACGGTGTTTAGTGGTACATAGTATAGAATATGGTGTATGGTGGTACATAGTATAGAATATGGTGTATAGTGGTACATTGTATAGAATATGGTGTATAGAGGTACAGAGTATAGAATATGGTGTATAGTGGTACATAGTATAGAATGTGGTGTATAGTGGTACATAGTATAGAATTTGGTGTAGAGGTGTATAGTGGAACATAGTATAGAATATGGTGTATAGAGGTACATAGTATAGAATTTGGTGTAGAGTTGTATAGTGGTACATAGTATAGAATGTGTTGTATAGTGGTACTTAGTATAGAATGTGTTGTAAAGCTGTATAATAGTACATAGTATAGAATGTGGTGTATAGTGGTACATAGTATAGAATACGGTGAATAGTGGTTCATAGTATAGAATATGGTGTATAGTGGTACATAGTATAGAATGTTGTGTAGAGCTGTAAAGTGCTACATAGTATAGAAAATGATGTATAGAGGTACATAGTATAGAATATGGTGTATAGTGATACATAGTATAGTATGTGGTGTAGAGCTGTATAGTGGTACATGGTATAGAATTTGTAGTATGGTGGTATATAGTATAGAATATAGTTTATAGAGGCACATACAAATGCATTGAAAGCAATGGAAACAACAAAAGCGCATACTTTGTGTTATCTCCTCTTGTAGCAAACACAGACAGCTCAAAATTTCACTGGATGTGTTGAAGACCAAGACCCACAAATGTGATGTGAAATGGTTTTTCTCCCATGTTGCGTTTAAGAGAAAACAGCAATTGCACGTTTTAGGCCAAAATGCATTGAAAGCAATGGAAACAACAAAAGCGCATACTTTGTGATATTTCCTCTTGTAGCAAACACAGACAGCTCAAAGTTTCACTGGATGTGTTGAAGACCAAGACCCACAAATGTGGTGTGAAATGGTTTTTCTCCCATGTTGCATTTAAGAGAAAACAGCAAATGCACGTTTTAGGCCAAAATGCATTGAAAGCAATGGAAACAACAAAAGCACATACTTTGTGATATCTAATCTTGTAGCAAACACAGACAGCTCAAAATTTCACTGGATGTGTTGAAGACCAAGACCCACAAATGTGATGTGAAATGGTTTTTCTCCCATGTTGCATTTAAGAGAAAACAGCAAATGCACGTTTTAGGCCAAAATGCATTGAAAGCAATGGAAACAACAAAAGCACATACTTTGTAATATCTAATCTTGTAGCAAACACAGACAGCTCAAAATTTCACTGGATGTGTTGAAGACCAAGACCCACAAATGTGATGTGAAATGGTTTTTCTCCCATGTTGCATTTAAGAGAAAACAGCAATTGCTCGTTTTAGGCCAAAATGCATTGAAAGCAATGGAAACAACAAAAGCGCATACTTTGTGTTATCTCCTCTTGTAGCAAACACAGACAGCTCAAAATTTCACTGGATGTGTTGAAGACCAAGACCCTCAAATGTGATGTGAAATGGTTTTTCTCCCATGTTGCGTTTAAGAGAAAACAGCAATTGCACGTTTTAGGCCAAAATGCATTGAAAGCAATGGAAACAACAAAAGCGCATACTTTGTGTTATCTCCTCTTGTAGCAAACACAGGCAGCTTAAAATTTCACTGGATGTGTTGAAGACCAAGAACCACAAAAGTGATGTGAAATGGTTTTTCTCCCATGTTGCGTTTAACAGAAAACAGAAATTGCAAGTTTTAGGCTAAAATACATTGAAAGCATTGGAAAACACAAAAGCGAATACTTTGTGTTATCTCCTCTTGTAGCAAACACAGGCAGCTCAAAATTTCACTGGATGTGTTGAAGACCAAGACCAACAAATGTGATGTGAAATTGTTTTTCTCCCATGTTGCGTTTAAGAGAAAACAGCAAATGCACGTTTTAGGCCAAAATGCATTGAAAGCAATGGAAACAACAAAAGCACATACTTTGTGTTATCTCCTCTTGTAGCAAACACAGACTCTTGTAGCAAACACAGACAGCTCAAAATTTCACTGGATGTGTTGAAGACCAAGAGCCACAAATATGATGTGAAATGGTTTTTCTCCCATGTTGTGTTTAAGAGAAAACAGCAATTGCTCGTTTTAGGCCAAAATGCATTGAAAGCAATGGAAACAACAAAAGCGCATACTTTGTGTTATCTCCTCTTGTAGCAAACACAGACAGCTCAAAATTTCACTGGATGTGTTGAAGACCAAGACCCACAAATGTGATGTGAAATGGTTTTTCTCCCATGTTGTGTTTAAGAGAAAACAGCAATTGCACGTTTTAGGCCAAAATGCATTGAAAGCAATGTAAACAACAAAAGCTCATACTTTGTGTTATCTCCTCCTGTAGCAAACACAGGCAGCTCAAAATTCCACTGGATGTGTTGAAGACCAAGACCCACAAATGTGATGTGAAATGGTTTTTCTCCCATGTTGCGATTAAGAGACAATAGCAAATGCTCGTTTTAGGCCAAAATGCATTGAAAGCAATGGAAACAACAAAAGCGCATACTTTGTGATATCTCCTCTTGTAGCAAACACAGACAGCTCAAAATTTCACTGGATGTGTTGAAGACCAAGAGCCACAAATATGATGTGAAATGGTTTTTCTGCCATGTTGCGTTTAAGAGAAAACAGCAATTGCACGTTTTAGGCCAAAATGCATTGAAAGCAATGGAAACAACAAAAGCGCATACTTTGTGATATCTCCTCTTGTAGCAAACACAGACAGCTCAAAATTTCACTGGATGTGTTGAAGACCAAGACCCACAAATGTGGTGTGAAATGGTTTTTCTCCCATGTTGCATTTAAGAGAAAACAGCAAATGCACGTTTTAGGCCAAAATGCATTCAAAGCAATGGAAACAACAAAAGCACATACTTTGTGATATCTAATCTTGTAGCAAACACAGACAGCTCAAAATTTCACTGGATGTGTTGAAGACCAAGACCCACAAATGTGATGTGAAATGGTTTTTCTCCCATGTTGCGTTTAAGAGAAAACAGCAAATGCACGTTTTAGGCCAAAATGCATTGAAAGCAATGGAAACAACAAAAGCGCATACTTTGTGATATCTCCTCTTGTAGCAAACACAGACAGCTCAAAATTTCACTGGATGTGTTGAAGACCAAGACCCACAAATGTGATGTGAAATGGTTTTTCTCCCATGTTGCGTTTAAGAGAAAACAGCAAATGCACGTTTTAGGCCAAAATGCATTGAAAGCAATGGAAACAACAAAAGCGCATACTTTATGATATCTCCTCTTGTAGCAAACACAGACAGCTCAAAATTTCACTGGATGTGTTGAAGACCAAGACCAACAAATGTGATGTGAAATGGTTTTTCTCGCAAGTTACGTTTAAGAGAAAACAGCAATTGCTCATTTTAGGCCAAAATGCATTGAAAGCAATGGAAACAACAAAAGCGCATACTTTGTGATATCTCCTCTTGTAGCAAACACAGACAGCTCAAAATTTCACTGGATGTGTTGAAGACCAAGACCCACAAACGTGATGTGAAATGGTTTTTCTCCCATGTTGCGTTTAAAAGAAAACAGCAATTGCTCGTTTTAGGCCAAAATGCATTGAAAGCAATGGAAACAACAAAAGCGCATACTTTGTGTTATCTCCTCTAGTAGCAAACACAGACAGCTCAAAATTTCACTGGATGTGTAAAAGACCAAGACCAACAAATGTGATGTGAAATGGTTTTTCTCCCAAGTTACGTTTAAGAGAAAACAGCAATTGCTCATTTTAGGCCAAAATGCATTGAAAGCAATGGAAACAACAAAAGCGCATACTTTGTGATATCTCCTCTTGTAGCAAACACAGACAGCTCAAAATTTCACTGGATGTGTTGAAGACCAAGACCCACAAACGTGATGTGAAATGGTTTTTCTCCCATGTTGCGTTTAAAAGAAAACAGCAATTGCTCGTTTTAGGCCAAAATGCATTGAAAGCAATGGAAACAACAAAAGCGCATACTTTGTGTTATCTCCTCTAGTAGCAAACACAGACAGCTCAAAATTCCACTAGATGTGTTGAAGACCAAGAGGCACAAATATGATGTGAAATGGTTTTTCTCCCATGTTGCGTTTAAGAGAAAACAGTAATTGCTCGTTTTAGGCCAAAATGCATTGAAAGCAAAGGATACAACAAAAGCGCATACTTTGTGTTATCTCCTCTTGTAGCAAACACAGACAGCTCAAAATTTCACTGGATGTGTTGAAGACCAAGACCCACAAATGTGATGTGAAATGGTTTTTCTCCAATGTTGCGTTTAAGAGAAAACAGCATTTGCTCATTTTAGGCCAAAATGCACTGAAAGCAATGGAAAAAACAAAAGCGCATACTTTGTGTTATCTCCTCTTGTAGCAAACACAGACAGCTCAAAATTTCACTGGATGTGTTGAAGACCAAGACCCACAAATGTGATGTGAAATGGTTTTTCTCCCATGTTACGTTTAACAGAAAACAGCAAATGCACGTTTTAGGCCAAAATGCATTGAAAGCAATGGAAACAACAAAAGGGCATACTTTGTGATATCTCCTCTTTTAGCAAACACAGACAGCTCAAAATTCCACTAGATGTGTTGAAGACCAAGAGGCACAAATATGATGTGAAATGGTTTTTCTCCCATGTTGCGTTTAAGAGAAAACAGCAATTGCTTGTTTTAGGCCAAAATGCATTGAAAGCAAAGGAAACAACAAAAGCGCATACTTTGTGTTATCTCCTCTTGTAGCAAACACAGACAGCTCAAAATTTCACTGGATGTGTTGAAGACCAAGACCCACAAATGTGATGTGAAATGGTTTTCCTCCCATGTTGCGTTTAAGAGAAAACAGCAATTGCTCGTTTTAGGCCAAAATGCATTGAAAGCAATGGAAACAACAAAAGCGCATACTTTGTGTTATCTCCTCTTGTAGCAAACACAGACAGCTCAAAATTTCACTGGATGTGTTGAAGACCAAGACCCACAAATGTGATGTGAAATGGTTTTACTCCCATGCTGTGTTTAAGAGAAAACAGCAATTGCACGTTTTAGGCCAAAATGCATTGAAAGCAATGTAAACAACAAAAGCGCATACTTTGTGTTATCTCCTCTTGTAGCAAACACAGGCAGCTCAAAATTCCACTGGATGTGTTGAAGACCAAGACCCACAAAAGTGATGTGAAATGGTTTTTCTCCCATGTTGCGATTAAGAGAAAACAACAATTGCACGTTTTAGGCCAAAATACATTGAAAGCAATGGAAACAACAAAAGCGAATACTTTGTGTTATCTCCTCTTGTAGCAAACACAGGCAGCTCAAAATTTCACTGGATGTGTTGAAGACCAAGACCAACAAATGTGATGTGAAATGGTTTTTCTCCCATGTTGCGTTTAAGAGAAAACAGCAATAGCACGTTTTAGGCCAAAATGCATTGAAAGCAATGGAAACAACAAAAGCGCATACTTTGTGTTATCTCCTCTTGTAGCAAACACAGGCAGCTCAAAATTTCACTGGATTTGTTGAAGACCAAGACCAACAAATGTGATGTGAATGGTTTTTCTCCCATGTTGCGTTTAAGAGAAAACAGCAAATGCATGTTTTAGGCCAAAATGCATTGAAAGCAATGGAAACAACAAAAGCGCATACTTTGTGTTATCTCCTCTTGTAGCAAACACAGACAGCTCAAAATTTCACTGGATGTGTTGAAGACCAAGACCCACAAATGTGATGTGAAATGGTTTTTCTCCCATGTTGCGTTTAAGAGAAAACAGCAATTGCTCATTTTAGGCCAAAATGCATTGAAAGCAATGGAAACAACAAAAGCGCATACTTTGTGTTATCTCCTCTTGTAGCAAACACAGACAGCTCAAAATTTCACTGGATGTGTAAAAGACCAAGACCAACAAATGTGATGTGAAATGGTTTTTCTCCCATGTTGCGTTTAAGAGAAAACAGCAAATGCACATTTTAGGCCAAAATGCATTGAAAGCAATGGAAACAACAAAAGCGCATACTTTGTGTTATCTCCTCTTGTAGCAAACACAGACAGCTCAAAATTTCACTGGATGTGTTGAAGACCAAGACCCACAAATGTGATGTGAAATGGTTTTTCTCCCATGTTGCGTTTAAGAGAAAACAGCAATTGCTCGATTTAGGTCAAAATGCATTGAAAGCAATGGAAACAACAAAAGCGCATACTTTGTGATATCTCCTCTTGTAGCAAACACAGACATACACCACATTCTATACTATGTACCACTATACACCATATTCTATACTTTGTACCTCTAAACATTATGTTCTTTACTATGTACCACTATATACCACATTCTATACTATGTACTACTATACAGCTCTACACCATATTCTATACTATGTACCACTATACATCTCTACACCACATTCTATACTATGTACCACTGTACACCATATTCTATACTATGTACCACTATACACCACATTCTAGACTATGTACCACTATACAACACATTCTATACTATGTAGAACTATACACCATATTCTATACTATGTACCTCTATATACCATATTCTATACTATGTACCACTATACACCATATTCTATTCTATTTACCACAATACACCATATTCTATACTATGTACCTCTTTACACCATATCCTATACTATGTACCACTATACTGTTCTACACCATATTCTATACTATGTACCACTATACAGCTCTTCACCATATTATTTACTCTGTACCACTATACACCATACTCTATACGATGTACCACTTTACACCATATTCTATACTATGTACCACTATACACCACATTCTATACTATGTACCTCTATACACCATATTCTATACTATGTACATCTATACACCATATTCTATACTATATACCACTATACACCATATTCTCTACTTTATACCACTATACACCATTTTCTATACTTTATACCACTATACAGCTCTACCCCATATTCTATACTATGTACCACTATACACCATTTTCTATACTATGAACCACTATACAGCTCTACACCACATTCTATACTATATACAACTATACACCATGTTCTGTACTATATACCACAATACACCTCTACACCACATTCTATACTATGTACCTCTATACACTATATTCTATACTATAAACCACCATACACCACATTCTATACTATGTACCACTATACAGCTCTACACCACACTCTATACTATGTACCTCTATACACCATTTTCTTTACTATGTACCACTTTACAGCTCTACACCACAATCTATACTATGTACCACTGTACAGCTCTACACCACATTCTATACTATGTACCACAATATACCATATTCTATACTATGTACCACTATACACCATATTCTATACTATGTACAACTATACACCACATTCTGTACTATGTACCACTATACAGCTCTACACCATATTCTATACTATGTACCTCTATACACCATATTCTATACTATGTACCACTATTCACCGTATAGAATATGGTGTATAGTGGTACTTAGTATAGAAAGTGATCTACAGCAGTATAGAGTATAGAATATGGTGTAGAGCTGTACAGTTGTACATAGTATAGAATGTGGTATAGAGCTGTATAGTGGTACATAGCATTGAATATGGTGTAGAGGTGTACATAGTATAGAATATGGTGTATAGTGGTAAATAGTATATAATATGGTGTAGAGCTGTATAGTGGTTCATATTATAGAATATGGTGTATAGTGGTACATAGTATAGAATGTGGTGAAGAGCTGTATAGTGGAACATAGTATATAATATGGTGTATAATGGTACATAGTATAGAATGTGGTGTATAGTGGAACACAGTGTAGAACGTGGTATAGAGCTGTATAGTGGTACATAGTATTGAAAATGGTGTATAGTATAGAATGTGGTGTAGAGCTGTATAATGTACATAGTATAGAATGTGGTGTAGAGCTGTATAGTAGTACATAGTATAGAATATTGTTTAGAGCTGTATAGTGGTACATAGTATAAAATGTGGTATATAGTGGTACATATTATAGAATGTGGTGTAGAGCTGTATAATGGTACATAGTATAGAATGTGGTGTATAGTGTTACATAGTATAGAATATGGTGTAGTGTGGTACATAGTATAGAATGTGGTGTAGAGCTGTATAGTGGTACATAGTATAGAATATGGTGTATAGTGGTACATAGTATAGAATGTTGTGTATAGCTGTATAGTTTTACATAGTATAGAATATGTTGTATAGTGGTAAATAGTAAAGAATGTGGTGTAGAGTTGTATAGTGGTACATAGTATAGAATATTGTTTAGAGCTGTATAGTGGTACATAGTATAAAATGTGGTATATAGTGGTACATATTAGAGAAAGTGGTGTAGAGCTGTATAATGGTACATAGTATAGAATGTGGTGTATAGTGTTACATAGTATAGAATATGGTGTATAGTGGTACATAGTGTAGAATGTGTTGTATAGTGGTATATAGTATAGAATATTGTGTAGAGCAGTATAGTGGTACATAGTATAGAATATGGTGTAGAGGTGTATAGTGGTATATAGTACAGAATATGGTGTATAGTTGTATATAGTATAGAATGTGGTGTAGAGCTGTATAGTGGTTCATAGTATAGAAAATGGTGTATAGTGGTACATAGTATAGAATATGGGGTAGAGCTGTAAAGTGGTATAAAGTATAGAAAATCGTGTATAGTGGTATAAAGTATAGAATATGGTGTATAGTGGTATAAAGTATAGAATATGGTGTATAGATGTACATAGTATAGAATATGGTGTATAGAGGTACATAGTATAGAATGTGGTGTATAGTGGTACATAGTATAGAATATGGTGTAAAGTGGTACATCGTATAGAGTATGGTGTATAGTGGTACAGAGTACATAATATGGTGAAGAACTGTATAGTGGTACATAGTATAGAATATGGTGTAGAACAGTATAGTGGTACATAGTATAGAATATGGTGTAAAGAGGTACATAGTATAGAATATGGTGTATTGTGGTACATAGAATAGAATATGGTGTATAGTGGTACATAGTATAGAATATGGTGTATAGAGGTACATAGTATAGAATATGGTGTATAGTTCTACATAGTATAGAATATGGTGTACAGTGGTACATAGTATAGAATGTGGTGTAGAGATGTATAGTGGTACATAGTATAGAATATGGTGTAGAGCTGTATAGTAGTACATAGTATAGAATGTGGAATATAGTGGTACATAGTATAGAACATTATGTATAGAGGTACAAAGTATAGAATATGGTGTATAGTGGTACATAGTATAGAATATGGTGTATAGTGTTACATTTTATAGAAAATTGTGTATAGTGGTACATAGTATAGAATGTGGTGTATAGTAGTATATAGTATATATTATGCTGTAGAGCTGTATAGTATTACATAGTATAGAGTATGGTGTAGAGGTGTATAGTGGTACATAGTATAGATTATGGTGTATAGTGGTATATAGTATAGAATGTGTTGTAGAGCTGTATAGTTTTACATAGTGTAGAATATGGTGTATAGTGGTACATAGTATAGAATGTGGTGTAGAGCTTTATAGTGGTACACAATATAGAACACACATTCTATACTATGTAGAACTATACACCATATTCTATACTATGTACCTCTATACACCATATTCTATACTGTGTACCACTATACACCATATTCTATTCTATGTACCACAATACACCATATTCTATACTATGTACCTCTTTAC